>JANTCA010090743.1:0-13686 GCA_024741275.1 Chironex yamaguchii
ATACGAAATAGGGGCCTGGCCCCTGTAACACACCCAAATCTGAAATGTGCCCCCCCCCCTCAACGAAAAACCCCGCCAGCCGTCACTGCCAATGATCCTGCTGGGTTCTTCCAATGATGACATGACATACTCCACTCCATTAATGCCAATTGGTTCTCCTCTTGATGGGATGATGGGCTGCACTCGCACAACAATCGAATTTCCACTCAACCAAAAACATTGTGGTACAGTTGTAGCGTCACTAGCAAGTTCACACTCAACCGATTTCCATAACTCCGTTTATTCCGTTTACAAAGGAATTAACCGTGAGTTAAAAACTGTGTTAATGTCAGGTAACAGTTAGCTTCCTCCCACCAGACGTCTCGCACTGTAATCATAAGCCATTTGATCTTCATTAGGTTTGTCAATTTTAATTTTATTTGTAGATTTGTAAATAAAGCAGAAATCTTCCAATATGTAAATTCTGATGAGCTGTTAGTCTCAATGGGAGGAACGGTATGTATTTATATGGGTGATTTCCTCTCTTTTGCGTTCTTAAGTCTTTCCCTTTCCTTGACTTTCTTCGCTTTCTCTTCTCCTTTTGCTCTAGATCTAACATATCCTTCTATTTCCTTACTTCTATTCTCTTCTCTTATTTTTCCTCATCCTTCTTGTCAGCTAAATTCAAGTGATAGAAAACTAGCCCCAATTTTAACAATTCTGAGACGCCCATTTAGAAAATGTCTATGTGAAGACGACCTCTATGTACACCTTGCGAGTTTTCGAGCCCCTGAATAAAACGTTTGAGTATTGGTCCTTTTTAGAAGGAATGGGTTATGAAAAACTGCTGACATAGTAAGAGATAGTCCCAGTCTAATTTTATTCGACGTACTTATATGGCCGCCTGGTTGCTTTTACATTTCCAAATATCTTGCTTATGATGGTATGTGTTTGTTCAAGGATGATGTGATTATTTAACAAAGCATACACGAAATTTGAAATATGTGTACTTTGCTAGGGTTGACATTTGACGCATTTTATCATTAAATCCTTCTAGAATTCATACAGAAAAGCGTTGTTGTACTTCATAATTGTTTGTATTGATTTTAATTTGTTTTTGTACTTATATTTTCTTATTTAGGATACCTTTACATATGAGTATCCTCCACAGCTGTTTAGTGGCAGAAAGCAAGACCCTTTGAATGCAAATATGAAGTAAGTCTGATGCACTGTGCGTAGTACTGTGTCTGTTATTGAGGGAGGATTGCTTACAGCAAAATAGAATGCGTTGTGCGAGAGGCCTTGAGCTTAGCAGGACTGCACGCGAGGTGACACGCACATAAGATACCTTCAGCTTTGTATATCTATCCACCCATGGCACCATAATACATCCCAAGACACCACGACTAAGTACAACAATATACTTATAAAGATGGCCGTGTGATGTACCACGTCATACATACCATACTATGCATACATATCCTTACCATACAAACCCTACTATGCCATGTATACTATACCGTGCCATAAATACTATTCTTTGCAATACCAGAATAATCATTACAATGCAATACCTGACCACACTATACCATTGCTAATGACACTATACCACACTAAGGGACATCATAATATACCATGCCATAAATTACTGCCCTTTACGATGCTGCAAGGTCAAGCAACATCATACCCCAAGCATACCATATGACACAATTCAAAAGCCTGCTGTAGTATACGGTACTATGCCATATAGAATACACGATTTGCAAAGCTAACGCCCCTATCGGAAAGAAGATAATTAATAGCGAATTTTGTAGCTACAACGCCTGAATCATGTAACAGAATACCATATTGTCACATACCATATCAAACATTCGATATTGAACTATATCGTACCATATCATGCCATATGATGTACCCTACGGTGGCATATTATACCTAACCGTACCATATGGTACCGTTCCGTGCCATATTGTATTATATGGTGGCATACCATACTATATTGTATAATACTATGCTGTACCACATTGTACCATATGGTGGCATACTATATCGTACCGTACTATGCAATAGCGTATAATATGATAAGATACTATACTATAATCAAGTATATATTATAACATCTTTAACTATTGCTGAATATAACTCTGTTTATGTAACCTAGCATCTCAGTCTACGAGAGGTGGGTCTCCCTTGCAAATTTACAAATCTGCGTTATTTTCTCAATTAGAAACTTAACTCCAGCCAGCAAACAAGATGTTGAATTTAGCAGTATCTCCGTATCAATGAGTGTGGATCCAAGTGGCAAAAACCCATTATCAGAACCATTTGAATTGTTAAGAAGAAACGGAGAGGATTCACATTCCTCAGTGGAACTGTCATTGACAGAAAGTCTTCAAAAAAAGGTAAACTTTGACTTTTGGTTTATAATGTTGATGTGATATGTGCCCGACTTGGCGAAAGCTGGCACCATATTAAAAAGGAGAAGAAAAGGAAGAAGAGGAAGAGAAAGAAGGAGAGGAGGAGGAGAAGGAAGAAGTATAGTAAAAAGAAAGAGAGAGGTAACTAGAACAGGAAAAAGATGAAGATGAGAAAAAAGAAGAGGAAAAGAGGAAGAAGAAGAAAAGAGAGAGAAAAAAGAAGAGGAAAAGAGGAAGAAGAAGAAAAGAGATAGAAAGGAGAAGAGGGAAAGGAAGAACAAGAAGCTTGCGTTATATGGTTATGCTTGACCAACTATGAGAAGAATGCCGTTTCACAGAATTTTACTGAAGAATGAGGAGGGAAATAAGAACATTGTTTTTTTAAAATAATATGCTTCTTACTAGTATTCCTACTGGTCCCTGTAGCAAGGATACAACTCTCACGAAGCTCGGAGGCGAAGTTTATGTGATATCTCTCGAACAAGTGGTCATGGGAAAATTAAAAAAACACATTCGGAAATTACGCCCCAACATTGACTTTACGGGATGGCTTTTGGGCGAAACGTGGGAAAACGTTTTCGCGAAATTGGTAAAATATTCGCAAAAGTTGATGTTTTCTGTAATGCTATACATTCAAGGTAGCCTAGAAAGAGGGGACTTTCCAACAATATCAAGGTAGATTATTTTTAGCTCTGCAGTAATCTATATTTATTGGCATTAAACAGTAGTATGATCAAATATTGTAAAACCTTTGCTGTTTGAATGTAATTTTCTGACGTAAGGATTATGGCAGTTGTTTCGTGAAACCCATAGCTCGGCTGTCTGAATAAGAGGACTGTATCCACTCTTAGAATCAACAAACATCACTTTTATTCCAATCTGAGATTCTGATTTTTACTTAAATTAGACTCGCACATATATGTAAAAATTGCAGGTTAAGAAACGGAAATTAAATGGTGGTTATTATTAAAAAGAGTATTGTCAGCATATCTATAGCATGATATTGCAGAAATTCATCTCACCCACGCAAACACAAGAACGCACGTGCTTAGACAAATTTCTTCAGTAAAAGAGCATAGTCATCATTACGTGGGTAGCTAATTTGACCAAAAGTGATCATATTTCCCACAGTTGAATGATATGGTCCTTGCGTCCTGACAGTCGAGTCCGGTCAAACAGGTGTAGGATCACAATTGTCTTCTCTTGTAACTTGTTTCATGGTTACAACTGCAAATGTTTGATCCTTGCAAGCGGTATAAACAATTGCCAAGGAAGTGTTAGGTAACTTTTTCCACCTTATTGATTCATTTATGTATAAAGTAGGGCTTTTGTTTTGTCTGAGCTTTCAACCACCTGCCCCGAACGTAAATTTGTTGTTTGCTAATCAGAAATAAGATTAAAATAGAAATAATTTATAAAGTCCGACAATGACCGGTAACCTTGATTTGTAAATTATTCTTCTGCCTTTTAGACTAAAGCAGATGAAAAAGTGTTTTCAGCACCTAAAGATGGAATGCGAGCACCACGGAAAGTAAGCAAACATAAAAATTTCACCAGCTGGCATATTTATTACAACTATTTATTTATATTAAGAAAGAAACATTGTGAGTTAGAAGATAGCTTATGTACGTACTGCCGGACCACTCGGTTTGTGCCATTGTTGTTCGAGCCTCAAGGATGCAAGTTCAATCCCTGATAGCTCCGTTTACGAGGAAATGGTATCGTGGTAACGATCCAGGCTTAAGGAGTATGCAAATATGAAGTTTGATTTCATGTTAATTAGCTTACATGTAGTGCTAGAAGAAGAATGAAGCGAGAAGCTTTGAATTCGAGCTAACAAAGGTCGAAGTTTTATATTGTTTATTCAAATATACATTTAGTAAACATGGATGGTTGAGCTTTTGACATTTATAAGGATGGGAAGTGGGGTGCCTCGTTTAAACATGACCGTTAGATAGGTAGATGTTGCTGTTGGCTACCGTCAGTGGCTAATGTTGGTTGAGTGACGTCTACATTTGTGTTTGAATTGAAAGTGATTTTGAAACTTTGAATCAATTCGCACGTCCTAGGTGGACAGGGAACCCACCACCTTCTGCTTTCCGGGCAGCATACCCTGACTTCTGAGCAACCATAACGTTGTTTCTAAGAGGTGAATTAATGATGACAGAATTCGCTGATTACGTCACTACATATCTAACATGACTTGTTTTCTTTCTGCGTTTTATAACTAGCGAGACATCAGAGGACAGAGGAGAGGTCAGCTTGAGCACATAGGACCACTTGTTACTATTTGGTAAGTTGATTTTATTTTTAAATAAACAAAAACTAAAAAAGCCTTTGGTGATTCACTTGGAACTTCAGCGTTTGCAGATATTTGATTTGCTGAGCTACCAAGCCACCGCCGTGAGAAGGTGTATTTGTCCACTTAGCCACTTGCATACGCACGTCCCCTGGCAATGGTTGACGACATCCTGGAGTGACGTCCCTCCAGGACAAAAAAGTCACGTCTCCCCTTAGAAAGCAGAGAATACCCTTTTATCCATATTAGTAACTAGAAATAACCATTTCTTATGACTCTGTTTAGGCATTCGATTTGTGATCGAAGAAATTACATATTTTTACAATTATGTTTATATATTTATGCAAGCATGTTTGTATATGTGTACAATTATGTTTATATGCGTATAATTATGTTTATATATTTATACAATTATGTTTTTATATGTATGAAATTATGTTTACATATGTATTCATTGGGTTTCGGCTGGCGATACCAAAGACTTTAGGAGTGCTTCACGAAACCGTTAAGTCGTAGTGGCAGAGAGGTTTGAGTGTTGGCTTTTGAGTCTGAGGATTGCAAGTTCAAGCTCGGTCGGCTCCCTCTCAATATAGCTTTTTTGGTAATGTGTCATTCATGAGTGATATATTTAATGCGTTAATGAGCGAATTTATTGCAATGACATGTGAATATGTTTGGCTTTTTTGCGAAAGTACACAGTCTTTATAAAGAAACAAAAATGTTTAATTTCGTTAGAATATAGAAGTGTGTCTGTGGGTTTTGTTTTGAAGTATTTTGTCACTCAAGACCCCTTGGAAGTATTTCTTGGCACAGCCTTGACTTGGTACATATCTTGTTTCGTGGTGATTTTTTGATCTATTGTTTTTCATCCAATAGTCGGCAAAATTGGCAAAATTCTCTCCTTTTTGACGTGTCTTCAGGTTCTGTGTAATATATCAAGGCTGTAGTCGGTTTTAAATTCTGGGGGTGGCAGACGTCCGCCAAAAACAAGGTTACCTCTCCATTTAGTAACACTTTAGCCAAAGGCACTGTTGCAAAACAGTACTTGAAAGCCAGCTAATTCACAGGAAACGTTGGTACGCGGTTTGGTAGTTAGTTCCAAGATGCAAAGCTCATTATTTAGTGCTGACAAATGTTAACAGAGAGTTTTTGAAAATGTTCACTTTACAAAAAGGGGAAATTACCTCCTCTCGCCCAGCGACTACCCCCCTGATATCTTCAAATATCTGTTTATTTTTCTTAGCCCTGCAGATGATTTGGTCTTTTGTGGCTCGTCTACCTCTGGTGGAGAAATCTTACAAATTTTAACCGTAACCAACACGGTCTCAAGCACTGTTGCCTTTAAGGTAATGTTGTTTCCAGTTAGAAATATAACAGGCAGGCTGATAATTCTCAGAGAAAGAAATATAACATGAATTGATGAAACGATGTTCTGCGAATGTTTAATGAAATACTTTTGACTTCAGAGAAGTAATAGAGCGATTTAGTGTGATGTTATGAAACATTTAGTTTCAAAATTTATAAATTTTGATCTTGGATTCTCAAGTAACTCAAAAAAAGAACGAATTTGTCAAATTTCATTCCAATATGACGATTTGCCTAAGATATGGCAACGGGAATACATACGTTTGCCTTTAGAAACCATTGTGTTCTCGACTTAGTTGATGAAATCAGGACTTAGACTTAAAGTACAGTGCTTTGATAAGGAATGAACTGTTTTGTCGTATGTCTTGTAATATTTTATAAATTTGTGCACAATTTCTCATTTGGGGATACTTTAAGATATATTTTCAAAATCTATAATTCAAATCAAGAAATTCCAAAAATAGATTTTTATGATGTCGTCATTCTTGTACTCTTGTTTGTGGCAAACTTTTGCTAATACTGGTGTTTCTTTGTGACGTAGAAGGACGAGCATATTTTGTACAAAACTGATGTTATAACAATTTAACTGATTTTTAAATGTTAGAAACTGAAGTTTTAAAAAGATAGGATAAGAACTATAGATATTTAGCGTGATAAGGAAATGTTGGTTAAATTTCTTTGGACACAAGAAAAGGGAAAAATGTATTATTATCACTTGAAAGATTATATTTAAAAATTTCGAAAGCGAGGCAGAATAAGTATGTTGACACCATTAACAAATGGATGGACAAATTTGTTTAACAGGTTTTAACAACATCTAAGGAAAGAGGGCAGTGAAAGTCCATGCCAGCTTTTGTGCTGTAGACATGGGGCGCGTAGAGAGAAAACTACTATTGACCCTGGTGCTATTTGTGTAAAGGCTGAAATAGATGGTCCTCTTTTACGACCGTTTTTACCTAGAGGATGAAAAACTAATTGTGGAAATTGAAAAATAGGACTCGTCAGTCATGATTACCATTTCTTTCAACTATGGGAGCTGGACATGTTCAACTTTTGTAGCAAACTTAAGGATGGGTTTTTCTTTTGTCTTTTTGATAAGTTATTTAAACCTTTCGTCTTAAATGTCTCTATATTACCTCATGACCTCTGCTTTAGAAGTAGAACAAGTTTGGATGACGTCTCTTGGGCAATCAGAGAGCTTAATAAAATGAACGACAAGGATAAGGGACAACTTTTAAAAGAATGTCTAAACAACTTACAGCCATCCTTTTCCCCATCCTTTAGGTGATAACGGTCGTAAAAGAGGACCGTGAATTTCAGCCTTAAAACAGCAGCACTTCCCAGCAAAGAAGTAAAATCATACGCAATATTATTGTCATTAAACCTATGCGGAAGGACTTACAAAAGTTTAAAGTAAACCGTGAAATGAAAACAACACAAATTGTATTAAAGCGTTCCTTAATCATTCCCAAATTGGGTGGTCACAAACAACAGAAAAATAAGGACAACAACATTTTCAAAAGCTAAGTCTTTGAAAAAATGCTAAGGATGGAATTGGTTATTAAGGGTAGAGTTTGTAATTAGCTATAGCTAAATAATATAGTGTTGTTATTGTACAGTTAGTGAGACAAAAACAGCATAAACATATTTTGCTCTTCCAATAATGCTTTGTTTTTCATTTTCTCTTTATATTTTTCTTTATTGTTTATGATTGACTGGTTTCGAACCGTGTCTCTTGTTGCCATGTTTCTATCGATAGTTCCTTTTCTCAAGATTCATACTCTAAAGAGTGACAGACGAAAAGAGCTTTTTAGTATGTTTTTAGCGCAATGTCGCAAATTTTCGAGGGCAAAAACAATTTTTGGTACGATTTAAGGCATTCAAGGATGCTAGAATATTTCTACCACCCTACTTCGGGATCAAGGAAATCAAGTTTCTGCTCTCCCTCTTAGATATGACCCCTCTATTAACCAGTTTTTAAAATGATCCTGAGGTATGTGCGGACATCAACGGTGTTGTAAGTGTTTTCCTAAAACTAGAAAGTAAGCTTGATTTACATGTTAAGGTGTCTTGATTATAAGGCCAGGGAATAAACTCTCCTTTGTAGAAAGTGGCCCCCATTTGCTATGAAGGACCATTGCCAAAATGTCTAGATCTATACTTTGCACCTGAGATGGATGATCATATGTAGAGGTGTTGGAAAATGCCTGCTGTAACCTGGGATCAGATCTTGTAGCTGCAGTGAAAGAAGGTGTAACTCGGGACATTAATTTCATAAACATTTCATTAATCCTGCGAGGACTGGATGATTTAAAAAAACCTGTTTTAGCTTTCCTTTGTTCACTGTCCATCAAGCTGTTTATTTTATTCCTTTATGTGTGGCTGTTTTTACTGTCATGACCCCTTTTGTTTGGGAGTAGCATTAAGTCCTTACTTTCATCCTATGTAGGTGAAAACCACTTCGCCTGAGAACTACCGGGTACGGCCAAGTTCAGGTCCATTAGCACCAGGAGCTAATGTGGAAGTGAATATCTTCCTTCAACCAGGTAATTTGAAAGTGAATATTCTCCCTTCAACTTGGTAATGTTCAAGTAAATATCTTCCTTCGACCACGTAATGCAGAAGTGAATATCTTCCTTTAATCAGGTAATTTAAAAGTGAACGTCTTACTTGAAATAAGTAATGTGGAAGTGAATATCTTCCCTGCACCAGGTAACATAAAGTGAATATCTTCCTCCAACCAAGCAATGTGAGTGTCTTACTTGGAACAAGTAATATGGAGGTGAATATCTTCCCTGCACCAAGTAACGTAGAAGTGAATATCTTCTTTCAACCAGGGAATGTAGAGTTATAATGACTTCCTTAAGCCAGATAATGAAAAAGAGAATATCTTTTGTTGAAAGAAGTTACATAGAAGTGAATATCTTCCGCCAACTGGCCATGTTGTTTTTTACTTACCGTTTTGTCACCAAAAGGTGGCGTGGGTCTGAACTTTGATAGTTCATGCGGTTACCGTAGTGTTCATTACTTTTGATCTTGGAAAAATTATTTTGTGTGCTATTATCGTGTTTTTTGATAAAATTACCCGTTTTACTTTGTTGCTGTCAAATACCATAGCATACCTTCTATTTCTTTCCAAAGGGCATGCAACAAATGTTATCAGGGATAAGTTTCTTATCCTATCAACTGTCGTGCCGGAAAAAGACAAGGATAGAGACGTCACATCTCTATGGAAACAGATTCCCAAATCAAGCATAATGGAACACAGGTACATTTTTTGTTACTTTTGTGCGCATGCGCTAAATAGACGAATAACAGCACACTGCACGAAGTGTCAGCTGAGAGAGTAAGTGAGGTCAAGCAAGTGTAAGTGCGCGTGTGCAAGAGGAAAAAGGTTTCCTAGCTATTAATGCACTTGCAGACAAGGAGTCAAGCTTTTCGTCCCTTGTGTGATTGCAGAGCTGGACTTCTATGTTGGTAAGGAAGGTGAATTTAACTCAATATATTCAGGGTCATCGATAGTGAGCAAGTGAGATGTCCTCATGGATTCTTTTGCGTAATTATTGTCATCTTTTATCCTGACTGGTTTCCTTTGTAAGCTTTGCCCCAGTCCTCTTTACCTCTACATATTTGTAGTAAGAAGTGTAGTGACCGCCGCAAATATTAAAGGAAGCCATTGGAAGACGCTAGAATGGTCTGAGAATCGACAATCTTGAGTTGTATGGGAAGACTGATATTGGAATAAGCAGAGCTATATTGTAACAGTGGAAGACATGATAGAGAGAGTTGCGTTTAGTAGTAGATTACCATAACATAAACTGATTGATGGTGAAATGAAAGAGATAGCATTTGTATCTTGACCTGTTTTTTACATCCTGATATACAGTGCCAAAACATTTGTAGGTATTCAGAGTATCACACGCTTAGGAATGTGTTGATCACTTGATTAGCATTAGTTTGTTTGTGTCGTATGTTTGCAGATTGTAAGGTGAATGTTTTGTTTGTGGTGTGGGGTAATGCTTTGGCGTTACCAAGACGATCCTATCATGTGACTGAGGTCTTGTCGTCCCGTCATGACTATTCGTTTTCATCAAGTGACTGTAATGCTACAAGTTTGCTATCAACGAAGTTTCTAAAAGAACATTTTTAATTAAGCTGTGAGAAAAATTCCATGCAAAAGGCTCAGTGCGTGAAGAATTTTTGATAACACACTAAAAACATATTGATTTCTTTACTGAAATCTTAATTGCTTTACTAAGTCACAATGTGATGAAGTATCCAAGTGATAGAGTCTCGAGTGATCAAGGAAGTATAAGACTCAAAGACCAAGTGAAGTTACAAGAGTCTAGACACATTCATGTGATTATGTTGATTACATAGAATTGTCTAGATTGTATTTTTCAAAAGATGGACATTTTCTTCGAATAATTATTGTGTTTCTTTATTCATTTATCGCATCATAAAATCGGCTGAAAAATGTGATCACGTTAATTCTTGTTGAGTTTGATCATCCTACATTATTTTCTAAACCTCCGTTGAATAAGGTATCTTAACATACTGACATATCACATAATCATTGCCTGTTAAGTCCTTTAACCTAACATAATGTCCTTAGAATTGCATGACTTGCATCATAACATAGTCTATGATGTCCCAGAAGGTTCTCTTAAGGGTGATTTCCAACAAATCCCAGAGTTGTCGCAGTAACAAAGTCGATATATACATTTTATTTCTCTTGATGGAGAACATTATTATCTACTTGAAATCGCCTTGAAAATTTTCTACATTGCGCTAAAATCATACTTAAAAGCTTTTTTCGTCTGACGCTCCTCAGAGTATGAAACGTCAGACAGGAAAGTTTAAGTATGATTAGTATGATTTTAGCGCAATGTCGCAAATTTTCAAGGCGATTTTCAAGTTTTGTACCACAAAAAGATTGTTCAAGTATTATCTACTTGTTAATAGTTGACTAAAAGTATAACATAACATAGTAGCAAACAAGTGCTTTTTATTCAAACTTCATTGTATTTTTATGCAGATTACGTTGTCGGTTTGAAAATGTGCCAGCACCAGTTCCTTTTGCTGAAAATCAAGATACGAATAAGTCACCTCGCAAAGAAACTAAAGTAGAGCCACTACAAATGCTGAGCAAGCAACTAAGAGAAATGGAAAAAAAGGTATCACTGATTTACTATGCTCTGATGTTGCGGTCTTTGTAGCCTCGTGATGAAGTTGAGAGATGACTTATTTAAGAGCGGGGCGGTTCATCCGACCCACTTATCAAACTATGAATCTATTGCAAGCAAGTTCCATTTTAAAGAAATACACAACAGGAAACTTTGCCTTTACAAATTGTTCTCAGAGGAAGACCAAACAATGGAGATGTGGGGTACACAGTGATGACTATTGCTAGTCTATATACTAGTTGTTGGTCTGACTACAAACATAATCGATTGTAAAGCGTGTATACCAATAGGCAAGACACCCAATAATGTGAGTGGACCATCGGTCTTGAATGACTAAGTCTTTTGACCTTTACTGTTGAGCTGTTTAGCTCAGTTGTAAAGGTGTCAGATTTGCAGCAGTAAGACCCGCGGTCAAAGCTCAGCCTACTACTATATGAATTAGTGTAAATGCAGCGTTCTTACTGTTATATAGCTCAGCTGCCTCGAAATCGCTTTCATTGCAGAATAAGGGGGTATTCATTATCAGATCACGATTCTTATATAGGTATTGATCTGAGTGTGAAACTTTGGAGGGATGCACTTGTCTAGTCGGTCAGGAACGCACATTTCTCAGAAGGAATCACCATTCTGAAGAACTGACTGAATTTTGTTATGAGACGTAAGAAGGGTCAGTGCCTACAGACATGAATTAACTAGTGACATTTAAACTGGTAACTATTTTGCTCTTTTGAAAAATGCAACTATCCATTCGGGAAATTTAGGCCCATGACTTAGGACTTTATCATATGAGCCAGGTCAACTGAACTAAAGTCAACTCGTTATGACATGAAGTTTTCCTAGTCAGGGTTGGGGGATAAAAATAACACAATTGTTGACATATGTTTACATTCTTTCTGTTCCGCGCATGCGTAGTCTAATTATTTCCTGGTTAGAGCTATCACATGGAAAAAGTTTGCCCGTTTAAGCGTGATTCCGCGTAACAAAAGTAAGATCTCGCTTTCCCGGGCCAGTCCGGTAAAGGCGACTTATTTTTTCGTATGTGACAGGCCCCCTAAGACCTGGTAGGTCGAAAATTCGTATAGTCAGAGTACTGTTTGGCATATAGTATTCACCACATTGAATTAGATTTACTTTACTTGCTGTGTATTGACCCAATTTTTATGCTTTGGTACACGGACAGGTATGTCACGCCATATCTAGCCTCGCATGTAGTTGGAACCAGTTTTTCTTCTATTCGACTGCATTTGTTATCTGTTAATAGTATATTGAGGTCATTTTATCTCCATTACAATTATGCTCATGCTTCTTCTTGCATCTTGCTTGCGGTCGTTTTATATTTTGGTGTTTTTTTCGTTTAGTTTGACGACGCAACAGCAAAAGTCACAAGACTGGAAAAAGATATGAAGCGTCTACTTCACCTCGTTTTAGTCTTCTTTGTCTTTTCCATTGCCATGGCAATAACTGCTGGTGTATTATTAACCAAAAACCCTCTACCATCATGATGACGTCAGTGTGAAGTGCATCGAAGTATGTTGAAAGAATTCGAGTTGTGATCAAGGCTGACAATTCTTCCATTAATATCTTATGAGTGCATGACAAACTCTGCGGGACGAAAGATCTCCGTATTCAGGATCAACACGTGACTTGTCATGTGACCTATGGTAGAATATGTCATGCGGCATTAATGAATGAGCACGTGCTTTAAGAGCATTGTCAATCACAGTTGTTGCAAAGCACTGGTAGTCGAGTCGTCTATGGCTAACTTAGAATGTGTTAATGAAGGAGCAAAATTTCTTTAGAATGACCTATTCGAGAAAATTTGTATTATGTAATTAACTGTCGCCATACGCAATTCATCGGTGACGTCATATTGTTGACGTCATATTGGTGTCAGTAACTTGGAATTGGATAAATTAGATAAAATAGCTGTGAGAATTTTATCATTAAATTTTAATTTTATGTTGGGATTTTAAATTTGAGGATATTTTTGTCGAATATAAGTTGACTTAAAACACGCACAATCGAAAATTGCTTCTTTAGTGTCATATTTTCATACTGATCAGTTTTTGTCATAATGATTTTGCTTAATATGTTTTTGGATTACTTTGTTAGCTGGTTGGTCGTATGGTGCACGCAAAGAGTATTGATCTTCTCTTTCGATTTAGAATCAAAGATTTGATTCCATAGAAGTGGGTACTCGGTCAGCTAATTTTTATTGTTAACTGGAAGGAATCATTTAATTAGTGGCTTAAGTACCTCACCCTACTAATTCGGTATAATCACTTGTTTCTCATCCCCTTCCTCAATTACGGATTATTTTGCATGTCTAGTCCATATTTCCATTTAGAGCTTTCCATTTACAGATGCGCTTGACTCCGAAACTTGACTTTTTGTTTATTTGTTTGGCACGGTATTTATTATGTTTGAGGTACCGTCGTAG
>JANTCA010090744.1:0-13685 GCA_024741275.1 Chironex yamaguchii
ATTCCGTAGTAGCAGGATCCTTATCATAATTTTTATTATCACCATCACCACCACCATCATCATCATCATCATCATCATCTATTACAATAAATGATTATCGTCATAGTCATCGTCATCGCTGCTATCATCATGATCACCATTCCGCAGTAGCAGGATCCTTATCATTATAATTTTTATCATCATCATCATCACCATCATAATCATCAACATCATCATCATCAATTACAATAAAGCATCATTGTCATAGTCATTATCATCACTGCCATCATCATCATTCAGCAGTAGCAGCGTCCTTGTCTTCATTATCATCATCAACATCATCATCATCGTCATCATCATCATCAGTTACCATTACGTATCGACCATTTAGGTTATTATCGTCATTATCAGTCCAATAACATTTTTTTTTGCAATCAATAGCCGTCTCCTAAATAATGATCACAACATTGTATAATCATAACATCATTGTCATTTAATGTATATCACTCTCAAATCTGTCACGTCATTGGCCATCTTGATTTATTATCGTTGTAAATCGTCATTATCTCTTTTATCACTTTTCATTCTTGTCATCATAATTATCATAGTCTCCATAACCGCTCATTAGGCCCTCAATCATCAGGATTGTCATCTTTCCAATCAAATTGTCGGAGTCAATACCGATGTCATCGCTTATGGAGTAATCCGTCTCTTGATTTCTAACTGTGTTGCCTTTAAGAATATCAAACTGTAAACAGACTTCATACATTAAGCAAAGACATTTTATTACATCAAGTGATCTGCTTAACACTTACCTTTCAACACCACGTCTTCTATTGTCATTAATATCAGTTGTAAAATGAAAATAGTGCTTTGTTAAGTTGCTTTAACTTGAAAGAAAAAGTGCAAGGTGCTTGGTCATCTCCTGACAAAGTACGTCGAATGTTTCGGGGAGGACGTTATCGCAAGCATTAGCTGTTTTCGCTAGAGGCATGAAAAACTATTCTTCTGGACGTACTTACATGTACTCGTTGTTCTTAAACTTTTCTGCCAGCGTAGGAATGCCATTTTTATAAAAATGCGTAATCCTTTAGCGTAGGTCTGAGAATTTTATTTAAATGGAATTAAGGACAGGCATCTTCGTCAGGCATTCTTTTAGACCTGTTAGAAATGCGTCCTTTACGTGCACGCTGCGTTTTCTGACGTTTGTCATTCTATATGGCTACTTGGTGTTGCACATATGTGTATACGAATGTGTGCTTGTGTGCGTAAATTTCAAAAAATGAATACTTTATAGGATATTGAATAGTTTTTCTTCTCGGAAACATGATTACGCTACTGGCTCCTTTGTAAATATTCATATGTATATAGATATACACATGCATGTATATGTATTGTATATTTTGCCCTCAGAGTCCTTTTTCTATCATTACTAAAGCCTTTCAAAGATGACTAGAACATCAAAGAAAAATCCTTAATAATTTTAAGTAAATCATATATGTGGACAACGTGTTAAATTAACGAAAAATAAACACAACCATTTTTGTCGCACCACACTGAAATGCACAAGCACTACTTGTCAACTGGAAATCTAAATTCTGTAACTCTAGCATCGCAAGGCTCAACCAACTCTTAATAGAGATAGTGGTCTTACTTGCAGTAAGCCTGCCCAATTCCACAAGCTAGGCGGGTGTCCTCTGGGAACGTGGATTCGTGGAGTAGCGCGTACGCAATTTCGTTATTAAGTAAGTAAATAATTAATTAAATGATTAATTAATTAAGTAAAAGTAAATAAGTAAGTAAATAAGCAAGTAAATAAGTAAGTGAATAAGTAAGTAAGTAAGTAAATAAGTAAGTAAGTAAGTAAATAAGTAAGTAAATAAGTAAGTAAGTAAATAAGTAAGTAAATAAGTAAGTAAGTAAATAAGCAAGTAAATAAGTAAGTAAGTAAGTACGTAAATAAGTAAGTAAGTAAATAAGTAAGTAAGTAAATAAGCAAGTAAATAAGTAAGTAAGTACGTAAGTAAGTAAGCATTATACACATGATTCATTTCAAATAAGCATTTCTTTACAATAAGATATGTCAATCGGTCTCAAACCTTGAGACCGATTATGTGATAGATTGACTATTTAGTACTAAAACAATACAACAGCAGTCAATATAGTGGGTCTAAAACTTCAAAAATGTTTTGCATATCTTTACTGTCCCGCCAGATAGGATTCCTTGCATCTTCATTATATGTTTCCTGGTTTCATGCTTTTCAAAACTAAGCTCTTCCATGTGTTTCATTAGGCACATGGGTACATATACACGTGCTCCAACTATTATTGGCAGCATTTTGAAGCGGTAATCTTTGTATAGGATTTGCATGTTTCTTAATAATGGTTCATAAATGTTCATTTTCTCCTGGACTTTGTTAGTGATGTTAATATCGGATCGGCAGCTAAACTCAACTACAATGCAGATCTTCTTTGCCTTATCCCAGATAATAATGTCTGGCTTGTTATGAGGGACCTTGGTGATGCTTTATACTGGTAGGTTCCACCAATATTCTATGTGGTCAATTTTTTTGACGTATTCAGGCTCTCTCATAGCATTGTAGCTATGGTTTGCATGGCTTTTGTTGATGATGGATTTCAGTAAGTATTTTGCCAGAGCATCATGTCTCAACGGTAAGTAATACCGTGCTGACATGCTTGTACAGCCATTGATAATGTGGACTACATCTTCTACATAAGCATAGCATAATCTGCAGTTTTTATCAATAGCTGGCTTCAGACCTTGGTCGACGTTTACGTTGTATATACCTTGTAGGTATCTCTTGATCTGTGATTGCATCCAGGTATCCAACAAAATGGGATGTGGTATTTCTGTCCTTCGTACGATTAAGGCTTGCTTGTAAATCAATCTTTGTGTCACTTTTCAGTTTTCTGTGGAAGAATCCATGCATCACTTTTTGTGTATATCTCTCGGTATGCTCACAACTTTTCATTGCATTGAACCTCTTGCTTAGCAACTTTGGTTTTTCTTTTGTGTCAATCTCTATGTTAGCATTCGTTAGTAGATCTTCACTAACTCCAATAATTGAGTTTTTCTCACACTCATTAACATAATTGAGGATCTGGTTACGCCCAGAGTTTAGCTTCAAGTTTTCATATATTGCAATGAGTTTGCTCTCAGAAAGTGACTTGATATTTTTAAACCTCCTCCACCTTTCTTTCTACTGATATAAAGTTTATCTCTATCTGAGTTGGGGTGAAAGTTTCCAGTTAATGAGAGCTTTGTTCTGGTTTTGATGTCTAGTTGTTCAATGTCTGCAATCGTGCAATCAATTATGCCGATAGTTGGTGTTATAACTAGGATAGCAAAGGTGTTATGTGCAATTACTCTGTTATAAGAAGATAGCTCTGATGACCAGATCTTTTTCACTCGAGTAAGGTATTCTCTTGAAATTCTTTATTTATTTATTGGACCATAATAAGAGATGTTTTCATCAATGCCGAGGTATTTGTAATGGTCATCTGATTTCAGGGGTGTTATTTTTAAGCAATTGATTTCTAGTGGCTCATCAGATTCAACAATCTTTCCCTTCTTAATACTTAAGTGTGAGCATTTATCTGTTCCACAGTTCATTGTAATATCCTTTGAGAAGGTCGTAACAACATTCAGGTGATGTTTAAGTGTGTTAAGGTCTTCACTGTATAATTTTAAATCGTCCACAAATAAGTTGTGGGTGTGGTAGTGTTGACGATTCTTACCACAGGCATACCCTTTGTTCCTTTGCAGCATATGTGATAGTGGATTTAATGACAATACAAACAAAATAACCGAAAGACTGTCCCCTTGATATATTCCTTTCACAATCTTTATCAGGTCTGTAGTGATGGTTTCATTTTTTCCATAGAGGTGGAGCTTGGTATACCACGACTCAGTTAGATTCTTGATGGCTGTAATCAGGTGGTCTGGAACTTTTGCAAGTTTCAAGGCACAAAGTAGCCATTTATGTGGTATCGAGTCGTATGCTTTCTTGTAGTCAAGCCATACTGTGTAAAGATTGCGTCACATTGATTTAACTTCCTTCAGTATATTTTTATTTATCAATACTTGCTCTGTTGTGCCCCATATTCCTCTCTTGCCAGCAACCTGTTCCTGAGTGATTATTTGATTTCTTTCGGCATGGTCGGTTAAGAATGTATTAATACAGCTTGTGTATAATTTATATTGAAGGTTTAAACAAGCAATTGGTCTGTTATTCTTTGCAACATGGGTATCTTTATTTTTCTTTATTTTATTCTTTATTTTTGGGGTTTTTTAGTAAGTAAGTAAGTAAGTAAGTAAGTAAGTAAGTAAACTGCTCCCAAAAGATCCATCGCCTAGCCCTGAGAGACATTTGCAACGTCATGCATAAGAAATGAGGATACATTGGATACAGTTATAACTAGGTTTTTATTTTATAGTAGGGTATGATGATTATAGTGTTATGGAGTTCAAGGAAAATGTACCTTTTATGCATCTTCTACAGAATTGTTGAGTACATAGGAATACGTGACAAGGTGAGCATATTGCAAAAAATTGACTAAGAAATAGAAAGCATCGTAAAGATGAACCAAGTTGTAATGGAATATAAGTTTCCCTTTGAAACTTACCTCATATTGTGCTTATATACAATCACAGAGAGAACTGCCAGCAGTATTAGTCCAAGGAATGTGATTGAAAGGATGATAATTATATATTGGAAATCTGAAACAAAGAGTACTTGTTGAAGCGTTTAATGTTTTCTTCAATTATAAAAAATATTCAAAAATTATCTGTACACAGAAGGAGTACGTAAAAGTAAAATGAACGTATCGTCAAGTACGAAGATTTGTGAAACCAAAAAATGAAGTTTTAAGGGACAACAATTAAACAATATAAAATCATTAGAAATACTAGGATAAAGAGTAATTTAGAAATTTCTAAGAGTAACTTGTCCATTAGCCAATTGAAAGCCTCCAATGCCTCATTTCATATAGAACAGTATGCATCCGCGGATTTTTTATCTCGAAGGCCCTGTTCAGAGATGAAAACGATTCATTCGCGAAACTCATCCCTAATCAGCGGTAGTTGTAAACAGGAAGGAGATGTTTATGGGTTTAACTTGCAAAAAATACAGAAACATAAATTACATCCTTTGGATACTATGGCAAAACAAAACATCTAAACATTTTCATGATCATCCTTCAAATTTAACAGTGACCACCAGGCCGGTTTTCGTAGCTGTGAAAAGGGATGCTTTGAATTTGTAAAAGAAATGAGTAGATACGAGTTTGAGGGAAATAATCTTGGTTCAAGCTTACTATCTGCGGAAAATTACAAAGTGTTCATCAAGTGTTCACTTCAATTAGACAAAACATTATTAAACGTATATAAATGCTTCATCTGTTCAGTATTCTGTATTATCATACATTTGATATCTTCAATATAACCACACATAAGTACCTTGACACACACACACATATATAAAACATAGAAAAGTGTATCAGTACTACAATGACAAACGAAAAGTAAGGGAATGAAACTGGCAATCGTCAGATGACTCAAATCGAAGTGCCATCGAAAAAACAAAGGTTTCCTTAAAGACCTTTTAAATCCTTGGCATGCCAAGCTGAAAACAAATAGTGGGCAGGGACGTCAAAGAGTGAGGCGGAGGGACAAAGGCCCCCGGTCTTTCATTTGGGGGAGCAGGGGGCAAAAGTACACTTTATAGGAAATTTTCAGAACTTTTAACCATTATGACAGTGACCTAAATGGTCTTTGTTGAAGCCTGGCAATATTAACTTTCGACTTAATGAGTTTTTATCAAATCACAAAAACAAGGCACAATAATTAAACATTGCGTGTGCTATTATTCTTTAAAACAAAACCAGTCGGTAACGTATCGAAATTTTCTGATTTTTTTTTGAAGAGATAAAATATAGTTTCTTCTAATATTTCACTATTCTTTCTGATGCCAACAATATTATCATTATTATGATGATTACGAAGACAGTATTCCTTTGCTAAATACTGCCCCCATTGCCTTTTATTCCATTTGCGTCCTTGACCGCGGGAATGGAACTGGCAGAGAGACAAACAGCAAAGAATTAAGTAAACTCATGACCTCCACTTTTCTATCATAAATCAGCAAAGTGTAAACATTTTTAGACCAAGCAAGTACCAATCCAAACTATCAGACACTTGTTGGTGTCTTCAGTGAGAACGTTGAGTTGGTAATAGATAGCACTTACCAGTTTTCTCCACTGTTTGTCCTAGACATGCACCATTGGCCAGTTTTGGATTACTGGCACACTCGCACTTATAGCTTAACTCTTCATTAACACATGCCAGAGTTGGACCACATTGGTGAATGCCTTGCAGGCATTCGTCAAAATCTAGAAGAGAACAGAGGAATGTGCTCTTTGTAAGAAGATATACTTACTAGGACTCTCAAGATATGGATTTGTTATTTTAAAGTCCAAAAATAAAGGTAGGAAATGAAATATGCCAAAACTCGTAGCAGCAGGAGTGGATCCACGGTTTCTCAGCATTCTCGTTTCAGAGATCATTTTGTCACTGGATAACCATAACAATAGCACAATGAACACAGGACTGTTTCATAAAGCATACTTGACAATTAGTGATGTCAACAGAACCCATGGTTGCAAGTGACACAGCTGTGATTTTGAAGGAGCTTGTCCAGATAAATGATTAAAATGTAAATTTTCATTATTTCATTTTATTTTGTTGGAATAATATTTTGACTTTTTAAGCTGGCCAATGATCGTGCATGATTTCAAAGCTAAACCAATGAATTAGCGAGAAACACATAATACTTGTGGGAGTAGAAAAAGCCAAATAATTCGGTTTTCTTTTTGTTACCAGCGAGAAACCGATAAACCAATGACAACAAAAACACGTAAAAGAAACAAGGCAACAGTGTAGTGAGAAACTCAATGGTGTCTCACTTTCTATAATCACTCATTTTAGTGAAGCAAAGTATCATCAAGAAGCATGTGACGTTGGAAACAAAATGTCTGCTGTTGCACTACATATAATGATGTTTCTAAAACAAATGAAAGCATTAATATTCAAATCTGATATCTCCACATATTACAACTTAAAACCACCTACCCTTTTCCTCGATAATTTTCAATGAGAAACAACAAAGTGGTTCTCTGCTGAAAACTGTATTGCCGTGAAGGGTCTTGCAATTATCCCAGAAATTATTTTCTAAAATTATTTTTATCTTAAATATATTTTTGAGAATTATTCTTTGGAATTCCTTACACTCAACAGTTGTCTATAAGTAGCCGTGTTTTTCAAAGCTCAAAAATCTTGGTGCATTAGATTTATTGATGGACATAATGAATAAACATCAAGTTCGCAAGAATAGAAACTTGAGTTCGATAATATTGACCTCATTAGAACAAAATTTGCGACTGGATAATAATAAGCTGACCTATATATAAGTAAACATATATATAAATTTCATCTATTCACCTGTATTTATAAGTGTACCTGCATTTATAACTATGACTATGTTTACATGTAAATTTTCGAGATAGTTGGTAGTGATCTTATTTATTTATGATAATCCTGATAAACTGCCTTTTAACCTTTTAAAAAGGGTGTTTCCTACGTCTGTATTATGGTGTGGTTAAAGGTTTCCCGAGACATCTGCCCCCGGACTCCACCCCACTTTTGTAAGGGCGTCAGTATTTGCTCTGTATCCACTCCTATGTAACAGGATGGGTTAAAATGAGGGGGATGAAAAAAGATGGTATATTTGTCTGAAAAGTGATTTACACATGATGGGGAGTACGGATAAGGTCGGAGTAAAGGTTTGGAGTGGAATAGGCTTGCGGTAAAGAAATAGGAAATAAATTTTCTCCATTTTTGAAAGGAAAACAATTCAATTCACTGATGATGAATATTTCGGCTTTTCTGCATTTACAATGCATTGCTAATAAAAAAGATCAAGTAAAGTACCATAATTTTAAAGCTTTAAAATCTGGAATAATAAAAGTAACTTGTTCTCTAATTTGGTAAGGAAATTCTTATATGTTAACCTTGTCAAAATGTATTTAAATACTCCTTCTCCATGGATGATGTGTCAAAGAATCGAAAAGACCAGTATGTGAAATCGATCGAAGGTGAGCTTGAACCTTTATGAGCAAAATGTGGATATTTACGACGTACAGATAGAAAAATATGTATAGAAAATAGTGAGCGAACATGTTACATCACTTGACAATTTCATCAACTAATCAATGCGACAATAACTCAAACATGTAGTTTAAAAAGAAATCAATTAATCACCCAAACAATTGACTGATCGATAGATTCACGATTGATCAATTAAGTAAGGAATTAAGCAGTCGGGCATTAAATTGATCACACAATAACATAAACAGTAGACCCATAAGTTTTATTACTGAAGAAAAAAATCATTCAATCACTTAATTAATCAGTCCACCAGTCAAAAGTTCAATCCATCAGTCTAATATCAATCGGTCCTCAAACAAACAATTAATCCATTGTCTACTTAAGCGAACGATTGACCTATTCATTGCTCAATCAGTTATCTATCAAACAAGACGCCTTTTAATAAATCAACTGATCGATGGATGAAGTACCTTAACGACTATTGAGGAATCAATATAATCGATGAAAGCAAATCAATCCAACTATAGCATGGCATACCTGTCACTTTCAATTTATTATGGTCCATTATCAATGTTACATTTGAGTTATTGGGAACTGATAGAGTATTAGTTGATCGGAATGCTTCTGCAGTGTAATTGGTAACATTTGAGAGGGAAAGGTTCATTGAGGACTTTAAATACAGGGCAGCTATGACGATCAAGCTTGAAATCCTAAGGAAAAGAAAAACAAAAAATGAAACGAAAATAAAAGAAAAAGTCATTAAGAACAAATTTGACAAAAGGATCAAGACTTAAACTGTAGTCTTGAGCATGTTTGTAATAGCGCTTTTCACGTTGTAAAAAGTATATCGAACATATATAGACACAGGGCAGAGGGTAGAGGGCAGGAGACAAGTTATAGTTATATAGACCAAAGGTCATAGGGCATAGATCAATATGTGGGAACGCAAGCATGATGGTTTACTTTAGCCTGTATTTCTATTTTAGTGTCTGCTATTTTTATAATTTTCTGAATATAGTTCACTTTTTGGATTTTTTATAGGAGTGATTGATAGCTGCGGAATATAAACAGCAATTGATTTCTACAAACTAAGTCTTGTGCATATCGTGGCTTCATAACTTCTTCTGCAGTTAGAGATGCATTAATGAAATTTCTAGCGAATTCCTAATCAATATATCTGTCCTTTCTCCTTTTAAACTTAAATTATCAAGAACTTTGGCTGTTTTTCCTCGCTTTCTTTATCATGAGGTTTTTTACCTATCGTGGGCGGCGTCGGACGCACTTTTACATAAAAATTTTTTTCTCCTGCCAAATGTTTTTATCTTTATCAATCTAAATGCTTTTATTTGCTCAGCATTTCGGGCTGATTTGAAGGTCTAAATACACTAAAAGGCTAAAAATTCTCTGGGCTTTGCCTTAAAACGTATTGGAGGCTCGGAACAGCAGTACTATGATCTTGTATTATTCTTGTCTTCGTAACTCAATTTTTTGTCATAAAGGCACATACACCATATACGTGTACATAACACAACTAAGAAATGTCTTATCATTAGCTACACTTCTAGTGACGTCATAATTACCAGGTACCAAACCACCACGACGAATACTTTACCTTGTTTCTTTGATACTTGCAGAAAGGTAATACTCAGATAAATTTGGAGAGAGAGCCATTCGATTGTTAATCTATGGAAAATGGATACGAGAACAATTCAACGATAAAGTGCACGCTTATACCATGTAATGACATAATAATCATTGTACGTTAACTTGTGTATTAAAATAACTAAAACAGCCAGTGATTTTAATTAGATTAATCACCAGTTCTGTCCCCAATCTACACTACTCCTATCAAGAATACAGAAGTCCTTTGTGAGTAATACCTTTTGTGATTTTGACTATTTTTAGCATACTCGTTATGGAGCATGGCTGATTCCCATGCCAGGGTTACGAAATATTACTAGGAAGTGAGCTCTTTATAAAAGTGGCCTCCCGTTACCTTCTCTCGCCAATAGTATTTTGATTGTGGTGACGCGGATTCGAACTCACAACCTGCTAGATCGTCGTCTTATCCACTATACCACAGCGGTTCCTTACCGGATTATTACCTTACCTACAAAAAACCATGGACAACGCTTTTCCGCTTAAATCGCTAGAGCGTGTACAGATCTGGAAGAATCATTTGCAACCTTCGAAACAGTGAAGATCTATGCCAGGTCTTACGCAGTATAATGCAATGCGACAAAATGTACTGTAAGGTGATGGTAAATAGTATTGGGTAAAGTAATGCAGTATGATATGATTCAATATTGTTTCATGTGATGTAAGAAACATGTGATGTAATGTAGCATGATGTAATGATATGTAAAATGACGTAATCTAATGTAGAATGATGTAGTATAATGTGATATAATGCAAAGTGATTTGATGTAATGTAGCCTAGTATAATGTAATGTAATAAAGTATGATAGGATGTGATGTGATGTAATACGATGCGATGTAATGTAGTATAACGGAATGTAACGTAGTGTAGTTTAATGTGGGATCTCAACATACAAACTAATATTAAGCACACAAAATTAGTTACTGTGTAAAAATGCACTTGTCAATACCTGGCTTTTTATAATTTGTATCACTTGCTGAAATAGAGATGAATTCCTGTTTCCAAAAAGGCCCTCCGTCTCTGCTTTGGTGTATATTTTGGATGATGCTGGATTAGTGACGTTGTATACGAGTTGAACCATAATAACCTTTGCCACTGTTATGAAAAATAATATAAGGACGGTGTCAACAATGGAGTAGTTGGAGAAGTCTAGTTGGAGAAGAAGCGTTTAAAAAGCAGACTTGCTTGAATAACAAATTAAAAATTACACGGTGGGGCACAGTGCAATAAAAACTAGAAGCATTCGGAGAGAGTAAACCTCCTTAAAAGACCAAAGTATTCATGCTGCACTTGTAGGCGTCATGGTAACTGAGTTCTTCCCACGTGGATTTTCCTGATAGTTGAAGTTTTAGGATGGTATCATCACGATAAATTTTAAAGTGATCTAAAATCCAGGTTTTGAGTCGGATCATTATCAAAAAAGCTTTCGATAGCCAAATTTGGAAGAAATTTCAAAGAGATTCAATCACAACTTTTTTTAGCTATTTTGCTAACCAATGAACAAACCTCGATGGAAACATAACAATAGAGAATGCCATAATCAACGCAAACAATGCAATAGCATTGCAGGACAAATACAAACATGGTAATGTGATATAACAATAGAATACCATGCATTAATACATGATGCAATGTGTTACAATATGAAGCATTGTCATTTGATGTAAAGCAAAACACTTCAATTCATTATGGTGCAGTCTACTACTAAACAATATGATACAATTCAATGCAATGCTAAGCAATAACGACAAGTCACAGTGAAAAACAGATTAATGCTAACTAAAACAACACTTGACAAAACTAAACAAGATTACAGAATGAAATGCAATAGACTGTAAATGCAGTAAGATGAAATGTAATAGAATGGAACACAATTGATTGAAATACGGTTGAATGACATGCAATAGAGTGAAATGTAACAAATAAAGTACGATAAAATAAAATGAAATAGGATAAAATGCAACAGAATAAAATGCAATAGAATTAAATGTAAAATATGGAATGCATTAGAATGAAAAACAATTCATTGAAATACAGTTGAATGACATGCAATAGAGTGAAATGCAACAAATAAAGTACTATAAAATAAAATGCAACAGAATGAAGTACAATAAAATGAAATGCAATAGGATGAAATGCAACAGAATAAAATGCAATAGAACGAAAAACAATTCATTCAAATACACTTAAATGACATGTAATAACATGAAATACGACAGAATGAAATGCAATAGAACGAAAAACAATTCATTCAAATACAGTTGAATGACATGTAATAACATGAAATTGCGACAGAATGAAATGCAATAGAACGAAAAACAATTCATTCAAATACAGTTGAATGACATGTAATAAAATGAAATGCGACAGAATGAAATGCAATAGAACGAAAAACAATTCATTCAAATACAGTTGAATGACATGTAATAAAATGAAATGTGACAGAATGAAATGCAATAGAAAGAAAAACAATTCATTCAAATACAGTTGAATGACATGTAATAAAATGAAATGCGACAGAATGAAATGCAATACAATTGAAGGCATTAGAACGAAATGCAAACGGATGAACTCCAAAAGAACGAAGTATAATATATTATATTATATAAAATATAATATATTATATTATATAAAATATAATATATTAATAAGTATATAGTTAAATATAGCATAATGCATGACAATACAAGACTGTGTAGTATAACAAAAAAAAATATCATAACATACATCTAAACAAATTACAGACAATATACAATTTATCACAATTAATCAACGTATTAAAACGTAAAGTGCACAGCAGTTTATTGAATTAAACTGAAGCATGTTTTACTAAACGTAATCATGTTACTGCAAGGCCGTTTCAATGTACGATAGCATTCAATGCTCCTTAATTAAGCCAATTATCAATATTATTAATAGACCCTAAAACATCTGCTTGCTGGAACATACTATACTTGGCGTTTCAATATTAAGATAAATACTACTAATACTTTTGATTTTCACTTGAAAATTGTTCTTTCTTACCGCGTTGGCAATATCGTCCGTATATACCCTCTCGGCACATGCAGGTTTCTATACCAGCGACACTTTGACATGACCCACCATAACTACACGGTCGCCCAGAACAATTAGTATCTAAAAAGGAGGACCATACTCACATTAAATTGATCAAGACTCATTCCATAGTACATCATAATGACGTTTATTTTCAATCATGCTGTGTGAACTACTAATATTTCGTCATCAGTTAGCCCAATGAAAAAAAGGCTCAGTTGTTACAATACATTAATGGCTGCAATGTTTCTTATAATTGTCTAAACAACCAAACAAAAACAGTTAAGAGATTTGCTAGCCTTATAGTTCCAATAACTCATTATAGGTCATTATCGAGCCTACATAAGTTTGATCTTCAGATTCAGTGCATAGTCAAGTTGCCTTTTCTAAAACAGACATATCTTTTAAGAGAGAAAGCTGCTGTCCTTGTCCTAAAACAAGTCTAGATGATCAAAGCATTCTGTTGTATTAGTATGGCCTAAATGGTTTTAAACACGCCGATGGAAATTTCTTCATCAAAAGGGCTGTGAACTTACAAATTCATACTCTATATGTTACGATCTGGTCAAAGGTAATACATAATTGTCGAGCTAGTCTCCATTTATATGCGAACCGGGAGGGTGCATGGAATGTTCGATCAAACAAGTCGTCACGTAACAAAAAACAGATAAATTAATAGAAAGATGGACCGATAAAAAGCCAGACAGACAGATCGATAGATGGGTGGATTGATACATAGATAGATAGATAGATAGATAGATAGATAGATAGATAGATAGATAGATAGATAGATAGATAGATAGATAG
>JANTCA010090745.1:0-13685 GCA_024741275.1 Chironex yamaguchii
CCGAAACATGTCTTACAAACTTAAAACAATAGTTGTGTTTATTAAATGTCTTACTAATCTTATATTGCTGAGGAATTATGGTAATACTAATAGTCAATATTACTTTAAACGTATCTGTCAACCTAATTTTACTTTTGTTGTTGCTACCCACATTTTTGGCTTGTTGTGTTTATATCTACCAGTTTAGAATTAACATATATTTACATAATTGTTTTTTAGGGTGCCCAATAAACTCTGTGTTTTATGGACCAGAGGCAGCAGGAAAAAATATTCCCGCACTCAGACATTTGAACAGGGTGTGGCTAATCCTTTCCGTGGTGTCATTGTGTGGACTGAACCTGAGGACATTGAAATAACTGTTACTTTATATAAGGTATGTTGAAATGGGTAGTAAAAGTGCCCTTGTTGTTGACTGTTACTGATGTAGAAGTTGACTTTCTCTTGGGACATATATGCAATATTTGCTGAGTGCTGCTGAATTGTGCAGAAACGTACCTGATCTGCCACTGTGCATCATAAATTTCTCCTTTGCGGATAAAAGCTTGATGTTTAAGGGCATATGTCGACCTCTGACCTTGCATCTTATATCTTTCTAGAACTGGAACGTTGTTGAACACCTTACGGAAAGTATATGTGTCCATGTGACACCTCACCATATCTGTGGGAAATTTGCTGTAAATGCTATAGCTTTAAGAGGATCGACCATCTTGATAAGTTATCCATTGACATAGCATGGAAGTTTATAACTAAATGTATGCTTATTGATGCTTGTGCTGCATTGGTTGAAAATGTTTGAATGTTTATTAAAAAAGCAAAAATTTGTTTGATGTTAAACTCAGTGACTCAAGGTACTGGCCTCTGATGGAAGATGTTTCAAATTGATAAATTTGAATGGATCATAGCATGATTTGGCTATCATATTTTCATTGAATAGTGAGAACTCCAGTGGTGGACCCTTTAAGGTTAAAGAGAGGGGCAGAAATTTGGAATTGGAGACCCTTTAAAGATAGGACAAAACCTGGCTGATTTGGTAGAATCCATGATACTATTTCACAAAGTAAAATCAAAAAGATCAGCCACGAAGTTGCAAATTTTAGAGAGTCACAATGTTAAGACAATATTAAGGCAACTCTGATGACCATTCGAAGGTGGTATCACCTTGTATCTCAGATATGGCAGGTGTCATTTGGATTGATTGAGTCATGCCTTACCCCCACCCCTATGCTCTCAAAGTATCTGTCACTGACTTCATTACAGATTGTCTAGCATAGCACATTGTAAGAGGTCATACTATTTGAAGACCTTGCTTTACCCTCTGAAGATTCTGTTAAGACTTGTGGTTTGGTGAATGAGGTCGTTATCAAATTTAGATATCACAGTCACCCTTAATAGTTTTTGTTTCATTTGGTATTGAAATCATGTTATTTGTAAATACATTGTTCCAGTTTTGATCCTTGGACGCTTCCCAGGGTCAAGGTCTACTAAAAACACTCCTTTAAAAAACAAACATGAACAAACTGAAAAAAATCTTTTTTTTGATAGAGAGCTTGGAATTGGCAACATTGCGCTAAAAGCATATTTAAAAGCTTTTCTGTCTGACACTCTTCAGAGTATGAATCTTCAGAAAGGAAAGTATAGCCTTTGTTGTCTTGTCCACCTATGGGAATCTTGCATGGGGAGTCAACACTCTCTTTGTGTCAGCAATTATTGTTAATGCAGATCGCATGCCAATATTGTGGTATCCTGTTACATCTAATTTCACAACAGCTACATATCATGAGTATATATGTCGCGAGTTATCTCCCACATAATCAATTTGAGTATCACATTTTCATAATGAGGTAATCTCTGTTTTTGTTATTATTGTGAAGTGTCGGTGGGTCCCATTTCTGTCCCCTGGTGGTAGCTGTATCCCTTCTTCCCCAAATTTTCAAAAACTATAGGGAAGGCCCAATGACTGCCACCTCCCCTGTTATCCATTGCGTTTGGCATCTGGTGGACCCCAAATGATGGACTGTTTTGTGGGATTCTAGCTTTAAACGAGGTGAAGTCCTTTTGCATCACTCCTCTTTACAACACTTACAGCGATGACATTTCAGGAATGCTTGTAGTCTGCAGTCTTCCTCCGAGCTGTTTGCCCCCTGTTCTTCCTGTCATGTCATGTCTGCAATGCAGAATCAGTGGTCCCAGAACTACCTTATATTATTTCTCAATGTCCTGCGTAAGAAAGTGACCTGATTTCGAATGCATATAAGAGATTATAGATTCTATGCATAGCATTGCTTAAGAAAGACATTAGAAACTTTGGTGGTAATTCGTACAAACACATAAAATTTCTTCCAGGCGCTACAGATATGCTAGTAGTGATGGGATGTTACCTCCATTTTGCCCTGACATGGCGTGTTTAAGATTCAGTTCATAATATTGGTAGTACTAGGGAACAGAGGAGTGTTGCATCCAGTTTGTGCACCATTTGCAAACATTTGCAATGGATTTGCTTGTGCCATTTAGAGCCAACTTATTTGCTACCAGGCAGGCAGTTTTTCCCTCTTGATGACTTCTTGTAATCCTCTATTTAGGATGACAAACCCAACAGTCAGTTTGAGGAAAAGAAATGGGAATTCATTATTTTGGAGGTATGTTTTGTTCTGCATTTTATTAGTGTAGAATATGTGTTGTTGTCTGTCATTAATGATTTTTGAGGTATATGTTATTGTTTGTACGTCACTTTTTCCCCTTAAGTTGGGGCCTTAGACAGTGCCTCACTGTGTTCAGTCTTCCATTAGGCACGAGAGATTTAGGGTCAGATACCCTTCCTGTCACCAATGATACCTAGGTGTGAACCCCGACCTTCAGATTAAAAGCTGATGCCACTAACCACTGTGCCACGGCAGAATGACATGGAAATATCTGGCACTGACAAGGCAAAAGTCAAAGCAAAAATACATTTGGAATTAAAAATTGAAATTGGCTGAGGGAGCCAGCTCTGTGAGTTTTAAAAGTTGTAGTTTTGTAAATATTTTGTAAAATCAATGATTTTCCCTCTTAAGGCTAAAATACATGGTAAGTTTAATTGGACGAGTTCGTTACAAAAAAATACTTCAACGTTTAGTTGCCAATCAGGCACCTGTTTACGTGGTAAGTTTAGAATTATACGTTTTTTTTTAAAAAAACCCACTCATTTTCGTAACGGACGCCGAAGAGAGAACGCGTGCATCTTCTATCACAGTAATTATCATAGCAGCAGCAGGAATGGTGTCAGAGGAGGAAAGACAAGCTATAAAAGGGAAAAAGAGAGTAGCATGGGTTAATCCATGGCTCTTGAAACGACAAAAACACAGTGCCTTCGAAGCACTTTTGAATGGTTTTCGGAGGTAAGACCCAGCGGAGTTCAAAAATTTTCTACGAATGGATAACAAAACATTTGAAGAACTTCTTGGGTTGATGGAGTGCTCAATTCGCAAGCAAAACACATTTATATCCCTGTATTCGTTTGAGCTAACATCCCACAAACACAGGATCTGCTTCCATTCCCCTATAAATCGTTCGGTTTTCTCTTCCTTTCCTGCTTTACTAGCCATACTTTTGTTCCACTACTTTTCACCACTTTGAAATTAATCTAAACTCAATTTTTTCCGCTGTTTCTAGAAGACGCCGAGCAAAACAATAGACTCATTCATTATTCTTTAAATTTGAATAGAAAAAATCTTACAACTATTTGTTAAAAGTTGAACATGTCCAACTTTTAAAAAAAACTTATAAAGCCAAAAAAAAATTGTACATCTTTACTGTTTACACGATAAGTTTTTTTTTCTTACAACTTATTGGCCCAATTAAACTTATCGTGTATTTTAGCCTTTACACACCCTAGGTTTTGACTAGTGATGTCAAGTGTCATTCACCAAACCTTTTTGATTTGAATGGCACATAAGTGTGAGTATTTAGAGTCTAGGGATTGCAATTTTGAGCTCGGTCGGCCTCTTTGCATTGCGGTAATGTAATTTGTGGTAATGCTCCACTCATGAGTAATATAGTGAAAATAAATGTGTCTTTTTGGGTAATATATACAATATCTAAATATTACCATGGGTGAGTGCAGGTTCTGGGATCGAATCCGTCTCACAACACCTTTGGCAAGTGCCTGAAAACCATATGCCACTGGTCAACCCAAGCCTTGTGAGGGTCATTGGATAGAAGAAATTGTTAAAAAGCCATTGGATGGCTGACCTAGCATGATACTGCAAAACATTGTAGTATAGATCATGGGTGTCTAGTCTTGTTCAATCAAATGAACACATTGGTTTGGTCACTCATGTTCAAGAACATGCAAATTAGTTTTGTACACAGCAATGTGCCGTATAAACCACAGGTTGGCTTTTCAGAATTTACTCAGATGAGTGATTGTAAATGTGGCTGTGCAGGTAACTAAGAATCATGGTTGCTAGTCACGTGAATAGACAGGTATTCTCAATATCGAGTGGCCAGTCATTGTTGTTGTTATATGTTACTCTGACTCTTATTATTTGAAAGGTATAGTGTATTTGGTCATTTGTTATTTTAGATGGATATATATTTATATCATTCATTTGTACCGTTCTCAGTTATGATCAGTAATACCTTGTATATAATGTATGGTTTGAGGAACATTAGATTTGTAGACTTAAAAGTGTAATTTAGAAACAATCCATTTTTGTTCCCATGGTGCAAGGATCAAAGAGTATTGTATTTGAAGCAATTTGACCCAAACCTGTTTAGGTCTTTTCCGATAGAACAATAACCCAGAAACAGATGGTGTATTTATAGCTTATATTACCTCTTTACATGAGTACCATAATTTACTTTGTCAGACTTTGTATTTCTGTTAGAGTAAACATTTCGTGGTTAAAGATTGTCGTCATCAAGTCGCGGACTCTGGGGAACGATACAAGGACTCCAAACTTTTGTTGGTCTTAAAGAACAGTATCCGCGATGAGTGACATTTGAGCCCCAGCTATTGTGTTGGAACGCCACAACATTACGTTGAATTTTTGAAATAATCTATCATTCCCTGTTTGGGGATTAGGTTTGGTATCAAATTGGACCCCCCTCCAAACGTCCTGGATCCGCCCCTGTCATTTCAACCAAGGAGCTCCGTACTCACAAGGTGAAATAGCTGTTTTATATTACCAGCTTGTATTATGTATTCTCCCTTTGTTCTACTATGTAGGATTCCTCGTCCGTCAGAAAAAGGCCTCTTGCCCAAGGGTCCCTAGACATGGCAAAGTTTTGGAGCATTGAACCATCATCAAAAGAATTAACAGTCAAATTAAAACCAGTCAATAACAAAGTCAAACATGGACAGCTTGAATTTGCTCTGGCGTGTGTGTTCCTCCGCGAAGGAAAAGCAACGTAAGTGCGAAGTTTGACTGTGAATCGATTTATTATTTGTTACGTATTGTATTGATTCACAAACATCAACAGTCTTTGTTTATTCGTGTTATGAAAATTGAAAATCGCCTTGAACATTTGCAATATTATGCTAAAAGCATACTTAAAAGCTTTTTTCTTCAGACACTCTTCAGAGTATGAATCATCAGACAGAGAAGTATAGATATATGGCAACTTTTTATACGAAACATGTAGCAAAACTAGCCAATCATAAACAAGAAAAGAACAAAGAAAGAGTTTAAACTATTTTAATTGAGAATTTGTAGTTGCACTTTTGTACATTTTTATAATTACATGGAAGTCAAGGCAATGAAAATCTTTAGTTAGAAGGTAGACTTGGAGAAAGGCCGAAGATTGAGCCTTTCATTTAGTCATTGAAGTTTAAAACATCTAATGGGTTAAGTGTTAACGTTATAGTTGTCTCGTGTTATTGTTGATTTTAGATAAAATGACCTAGGATACACTGTTACATCATCAACAATTTCTTTCTTTTCATTACAAATTCTTTGTTGGCTTCTACTAGTTATTCAAATGTGATACATTGATTTGTGAGTTGTAGAGTTCGGTTCGCATCATTGCATTTATTAGGGGATATTGTTTTGTTTTATGAAAAGCAGTTTTTCGCCTCAAGAATTTGCAACATTGCGCTAAAACCATACTTAAAAGCATTTTTGGTCTGACACTCTTCAGAGTATGAATCGTCAGAAAGAAATGCATATGTATATTATATGTATATGGCAACCTTTTAACCGTGCCCAGCCAGAAAAGCGAGTATGATTTTAGGGCAATGTCGCAAATTTTCAAGGCAAAAATCAACATTTTTGTATTTAATGATTCCTGCCGTTCGTCCAAGAACATCTCTGATTTCAAGCAAAGATAACAACATTCCAAATATTATTGGTAGGCCAAATGCATGATGGGAGGATGGATTGCAAGAGCACAAAGGCCAGCTGTGGCCCAGAACTGCAAAGGGCAGGGTGAGGTGGAAATTGTAGAGAGAGGGGTTTCCCTGTAGGGAGGGGGACGTGCCCTGATTGATTGACCGTAATGTTAATCCTAACCGGAATAAAGGTGTCTTCTGACCTTAGTGTTGATGCACTTGATCCTAACATAAGCCGCAATAGAATATCTGTTGATATGGTGCACATATGGTGCACGTATGGTTCAGATATGGTGCACGTGTGGTGCAGATATGGTGCACGTGTGGTGCAGATATGGTGCACGTGTGGTGCACATACGGTGCAACGAGAGAATACGTTCTTAGCGTATTGTGAATAAATTACTTTCACTTGTATCTTCACACACAAAGTCCTAAACTTTTACTGCAAGTGATGCTTCTGTGATAAGGAACTTAGCATTCGTTTGGGATTGGGGTTTATTTGGACCGGAACCGGGATTCAGTCAATCCGGATCGGGACAAGTACCGGAGATATAAGGGGTGTTTTGCTTGATGATAATCCTGCATGAAGCAAACATTTTCATCTGACTACAGTATCTGACGTACATAATGTTCTAGCAAGGTTATGCAGTGTGTATTTGTATACTATTTAAGCATATGTAAGTCAGTACCCTAGGACAGTAGAAAATCGCACAGTCTTCGTCCTCCTCCACTTCTTCTACCGTCGCTTCCTATGCTTTCTGCTGCCTCGGGCGCGTCAACGGGTTGCAAGTGATATTAAAAACAACAGAACCTCTTTGGATTTCTTTGGAAACAGTGTGACTCTTTCCTTTCTGGTGATATTAGACGCCACTTTGAACTCAGGTTTACTGCTAATTGAGTCCATTTGAGCACATAACAACTGTTCAGCTAATGCAGACATTGATGTACCTATCACGCGACGCCTGATGCAGATTTAACGTTTTTGATTTTGCACATCTTGAGATAAGCACCTTAATATGAACTGTGGTCAACTACAGTAAGCCTTGCTCTGTATTGCGGTTCGACTTCAAGAAGATTTGATCAAGATAAATGAAATTTGATAGCATAAAAATGTACAGTAACAAGTCATTTGGGCTTTTCTAGGACATCCTGGCAGACTTTGCTGTGACAGGCGAACGCAGTATCAAAGGTTTCTTTTCAAGGACTAAGTGTGACATGGTTTAGCTAAGGTAGACAACTGCCTGTTTTCCTTTAGCTGGGCAACGATACTTGCATATGACTGGTAGCAACGCTGCTCTGAAGGAAAAATGAGACTTGATTGCTTTATATTGCCATCCATACATTATACCAGCCTTCCATTGTTGTATCAAGATGGTAGAGACACTGAAAGCTTCTACAAGGTACCATGTACGAGACTTTTATTAGTCTTGCGGTTTTCACAGTCTTTGCGCCTGAATTCTTTCCAGGTAACATTTTTTTGGTTACAGACACGATAGTATACGTTCATGTTTTAGATTCATATCGACTTTGCTTTGATTTTCTGAAAGGGGCAGCTATTAATTATTTGTGTTTTAGGTATTCTTGAGAGAGCGTTGGTCGCCTAATCAATGTAGTTGCCCTCTTGTTTATCAATTCTTCAGTATCAGAGTCAGTACCATCGAAAGAAGAGGGTAGTCAGGGTACATTCCCCGGGCCTCGGGCCTCGATAAGTGCCCCGTGAAAACTTTTGATTATGCTACACAATTTGAACCAAGACGTTTGTTTTACTCTCCTACATGAAGAATTGTTTGTTCATCATGTTTATTCTATTGGTTGACATAGGAGTCTTTTGTTATCAATCTTGTATCTTTTTAACTCACACATTTTAGCTTTATAGTGTTCTTGACCATGCTTATGGAACGTAATTTCAGAAGTTGCAAAACTTTTGAGGTTGATTTCATTTAGTTCTTAAAATTTTCAAATCTACAAAGGCCTGAGCTGGCTTTCGACGGACTTGATCAGAGTGAAGGATCCGAACCACTATTGACTTCTTTTCCAATCGGTATATCTTGTTAGGGTGGTCTTATGCAGTAGGAACTGCATTCCTATATGAGAGACAAGGAGAGGCAACTTTAGAGAGCGCCACTGAACATTGACAATGCTCTGTTCGGTTTGCATTTTTATTTATATGTTGTATATAGTTATATAGTTATATGATAACCACCTCCAGGTCAGTTTGTTCCGAGTTCAAATCCTTCTTTTTATCGTTCTTGCTTAAAGGAGATTGTGTTTTGGCTTACGCTTTGGGAGTACTTAAAAGGTCATTCTGTCTACATCGCTCCTGAACATGCATAAAAATCTTGTAATGGAACCATTGCAGTTATAGACACATCAGCATATACGCTGCTTGACAGCCATTTAATTTAAGGCTTTCAAAGTCGATGGGAGCCCGGTCTTTACGAGGTAAATGTTTTCGCCCAACGCGATCATATTCTTAGCACGAGTGAATTAAATCTATTTGAACTCAGATGTCTTTTACAACAAACAGCCACTGCGAATTTGTTCACTTTGAAGGACACACACGTTCCCACAAATGAAATGTATTTTTGCGCGAATAAGTTTGCCTTCTGGGAAACGGACTTTAAGCTCACTGAAGAAGGCTTTCCAGTCTGCGGTCTTGGGTTTAGGGTTTGGAGCACGGATGATCCCTCTCTACAATGTAGGCTCCGTTCACACGATACCGAACTCACTTCATAATGGATTATTTTAATATCAAATTTGCCCTCTGTTCATACGGCAGTCACTGAGTCCGATAGGCTTCGTGTCGTTTTTTCGGATTGAAATTGTTCCGCTTTTTAAAGGGCGTACATTTCGGATTGCTCCTTGTATCGGATTACTTTTGAGTCCGATGCATTATCACTCTATACCCTCTTTTTGCGCAGACAGCTTCCTTTTCAATTCCACTTATGGCGTCCAAAGTTAGGGCAAAAATTCAACAAACAAATTTCAAATGTGATCGTTGCCATGCAAAGTATTCTTAAACAACAGGCCTAGCAACGTAAAGTAAAGCCAAGCTTAGCCATCAAAGCAGACCTTAAACTAAATCCGGCATCGTGTGAACAGAAGACCTTTTTATAACGGATCTAGTCAAGAACCTGGTACAAAGTGAATCCGGTATCGTGTGAACACAAGAATTTTTATATCGGATCGATCTGGAATCCGATACGAATTGAATTGTTATTTTTTGTTCATCTTCTCCTGTGTATATTTGTGTGGCGTCTTTTTTATTTTTGCAGGGATGAAGACATGATTAGTTATGCCAGTATGATGAGTTTAACTGATATTGATTATATGTACACTGGAGATGAGGACATGGAAATAGATGACTCCAAGAGAAATAGTCGGGGCTCGTTCAAAGGATTTCCAGGTAAATTAACAAATAATTTCACTGGAAACAAATTATTCATAGATCGTTTAAGGCCATTAGTTATCGCGTTAGCCCGCTATGTTTGATACATTGAGCTCAAATCCACTTAGCTTCCAAAATTTAAATATTTAGGGAATAACGAAAGTGCGTATAGGCCTGTAGATCTCGGTTCGAACCCGAAGAAATCACCTGCTACATTTGCCCTTCTCTATTAACTCGTAAAGCAGTGCAAGCCCGGGAATGAAGATGCACTGGACTCAAATCCTTTTAGATGCCAGACTTTGAATAGTTACTGAGTAACAGAAATACTTAAAAGGCTGTAGATCCTGGTTCGAACCCGAAGAAATCACTTGCTATACTTTTCCTTCTCTGTTAACCCGAAAAGCAGTCGGAGCCCACGAATTAAGATGCATTGGGCTCAAGTCCTTTTAGCTGCAAAAATTCATTTATTCAGGGAATAACAGAAATACTTATAGGCATGTAGACCCTGGTTCGAGCCCCAATAAATCATCTGCTGCATTCCTAATTGTTTGAATCACAAAAACCGTGAGTGTCTTTGCCAGGATATGCGTTAGAAGCAAACCTCTCATCTTCCGTGCTAAACTAATAAACCAAACTGCAATGGAGCAAAGATTCTTTAAACCACTCAACCACGAGTGTCGTGTTTTCAACTGTCTGCATAATTGCCAAGTGCTATATTTTGACCCTTGCAAGATAACTTTGTATCGGTCGTGGCATTGTGGCCAGGGAGCTCCCGTTTGATAGTTTAGTTAGTGGGTATTTGATTGTCAAAACTTTATTTTGTATTAGGCAAAAAGCCTGAAATTTATGATTACCATGATAGTGGACAGTACAGACGCAGATTCTCATCAATATCTTCGCCATATGTTCTGCTCTAGTACTAATGCTCCAGTCACGCATGTATTGTTTGTACGAGGAGATCAATTAACTACGTTTTTATCCTTTGATCCCTACAAGACTGTTGCGTGATAAAATCAATCATCAGAGAATATTTCTGTCATTCACTCACGCACATACACACACACACACATAAAAATCTCACCGTTGTGTCCGAATCGCACATCGGTGTGTTTGCTATCGAGTCTGAGCGTTATCAGTTCGAGCCCGGTTGGCTTCCTCTCAATACAGCAATTGTAGTAGTGCCCCATGAGTAATATATATGTGGTAATGTTCCAGTTTTGAAATATAAATGTATGTTTATAACTAAGGACAGTTGTGCTTTGGTATTTAATGGTTACTAAAAGTACATGACCACAATTACTAATTTCAAATTGAGCTTTGGGGATTCGAACTCGCTACCCTCAAAAGCCCACACTCAAACCAATGTGCTCAAGTGCTTGATGGTTTTACAATGTTGAATCCTGTCTTGTCCATTATGCTTGATATGTTTACATATTTTTAATGGCCTCGTTTTTATGACCAATCTTTAAAGGTGGAAGTTCACCATCTCAAAAAGCTCCTGTGGATATTTCCACCTTGGAAGAAGAAAGGTAGGTCTTTAAATCCCTGATGGTTTTAATCTTCCCAGTGATTGTGATCGCCAGTCCTTTCTTTCAAGTGCGTATTTTTTTGCCATGTAAGGATACCCTAGCGTTCTGTTTAAGTCATATTCAGTTGTTGTTGTTGTTGCAAAGACAGTGAGTCCCAGGTTCGTGTCCTGATAGTACCGGTGTCCCTTAATCGCCGAAGTTGCTGAAATGATAGGGAGGGTCCTACGGCTACCAATATCCCTTCTTCTTCTCCACTGAGTTTTGCGAGCCATCCTCTGGACCCTATTTGATGGTCGCTGGTGTGAGAGCCCAGCTTCGAAGAGAGTGAAAGCCATTTATGTCACACCGCTTCACAAGTGCTGTTTTATAGCGACGACATCCAGGGAATGTTTACAGGCCCGTGGTCTTCTTCGGGGCTGTCGAAAGAAAGGACCAATAATTCTTCTTCCTGGCGTGTCACTGTGTAGGCCTTAAGCCAGACGAAGCCATTGCTAAGGGGTCGGCACGAGGAGCCACATTCAGCAGTAGGTTCCTTCGAGTTGGTGTCGCGGAAACGTAGCTTATTGATATTTCGTTAATATATACTAAAGGCGTGAAGAGCGATAATGCCTTGCGTGGAGGGTTGTTGAATAGAGCCGGAAACATTGTGCCCTGATATATAAAGTTAATTCTATCTAAAGAAGGAGTGATGAATTTGGTACGTTATACCCACTATTGCCTTTGAGTTATTCTGAGCAAATTAATAAGCCAGATGACTTTTCTGCTGTTATCACTTGCTTTGATTTATTTGCTAATGGAAGAACTTTGAATTTTTGTTATATTGAATTCGGAAACAGTGGATTTTGACCTTAAGCAAAAATTGGGTACCGTTTCCACACAAGCATGCAGTTACTTACATATACACACATGTACGGATGTACGTACCTATTCAGGAAGGCACTTACGTATGCACAAATGGATTTACATATTCACATAGGCACTTACACATGCACACAAATACTTAAACATGCACACCTTTACTTACAAATACATACATGCAACTACAAATAGACTCAAGTATTGACACTCGCAATCAAGTACTTACGCGTGCACACATGTAGATGTCGGTGTTGTGTATAAATATAAGTGCACTGTTCTGTGTTCGGTGTGCATTGTCTGTTTTTATAAAAGTTGGCTGAATGCATTAGAAAGGTGAGATATGAGAGGGCCAATTGTATAGATACTTATTTAAGGCAAGGTGAAGAAAGGGTGTTAAAAAGTGGTTCAAATGGCTAAAATTTTTCGAAGCTTTACCCGATTCAGTTGATCAAGTGACAAAAAGCTGACACAAGTTGTTCGTCGGTATCTTGTTTAAACCAACGCTGAAATTTAAATCGAAGAAGACACTGGTAGTGGCGGGAGATAGCGGAGCAAAATACCAGAACAAGGCACCGGGACAAAGTGCTGGAGAACAAAGAGTTCGATACTGACGAGGATGAAGAAATAACCATGGAACACAAGGACTATGAAACTGGAGTGATCAAGGTGAACTCGGAACATGTCACAACATTGTAATAATTGTAGATTTTGTAATCAGGAGCGAAATTTTAATGATATAAATTGATGTATAGTAAAAAATGTATTTCTATTCTTTAAAAGTTTCCTTTTCTTACATTATTACCAAAGACCTAGTTTTTTTGCTGCGCGAGGGAGGATTTGACAAAGTCGCTTAGAAGTGACTCGCAAGGTGCAAAAACGTTTATAGCTTTATCGCCCTTTTGAAGAAGATAACGACCCTAAGACTGTTTCATGACCTTGTAGGTCGAAAATGCTCGTATGGATTATTATCTCCTTGACAAGGGTGGTAAAGTTACAAAAGTTTAACTACTGGGTAGTAATCTGCTAGCCCCACGGCACTACAACTTGGTGTATCAAAGTGACTCCTGTCGATCGAAAATTGAATCAACAAATTCGGTTGCAAAAGTGACTTAAATGTAAACTTGCCCCTTAACTTATTAGTTACGTCATTCCCCCTCCCACTGACAACTTTTGAATAGTTTGCATTGTTGTATACTTGACTGACGTCGTTCCCTGAAGTGAAGAGAAGCATCATGGAAAACAACGCAGTGCTACCGGATATATTCATTTGGTATGGCTCAGTATATTTACATTTGTTTTTAGCACACAAAAAGAAACTGCTGAATCCACGACTGTATCGATTCTGCTAAAAGAAGAGAAAAACGAATCAATGGACACAGCTAAAGACACGGTAACTTATCTTGTGATATTTTATGTTTACTGTGACATCTGGTAATCTCATTAGCATCCAAACATGGTGACTGGCATCAGTCAATCACTCTCGTTCGCATACATGAGTAACCTTGCCAATCGTCCATCTTTGTGCTCCGCAATTTTCCATTTCGTCCAACCTTTTTGTTGCCTGTATTTCTGTTCGTTCATCTTTGTGTTCGTTCATCTTTCT
>JANTCA010090746.1:0-13684 GCA_024741275.1 Chironex yamaguchii
ATAGATAGATAGATAGATAGATAGATAGATAGATAGATAGTTAGATAGATAGATAGATAGATAGATAGATAGATAGACATAATGTTCTATGTACATAATAACAGACAGAAAGACAGAGTAGCTAACAGCAGACAGACAGTTTCAACGTATCTTCAAGTTTAAGACGTCAGTCGGTAAAGGTATTTTATCTCTATGGTCAGTACAATTTAAGAGGACAAAACGATCTAGCACTTTATGCAATCAAGTAACTTTGTACTACTTTCTACTTTTATATTACATTTTTACACGTTCGAGGGAAGGTAATTTGTACTACTGAAAATAGGTTTATAAGTTACTGAAGGTTGTCTAAAGGCTTCGCTTTTCTGATCTGCACACCATAAAAAATGACAAAAACAACTTTATTCCTTTGCCAAAACTTGCTCTACTTAAAAATTGACAAGTATTTATCGCAACAGCTTCGACTTCATACGTAGTTAAAACGATTAACATTATTTTCATCCGTGTTCAAGGGATTAGAGCTAATATGCCTTAAGCCTCTAACAATTAAGACTGTTATGTTCATTCACAGTAAGGCTACTCCATTATGAATGCTTAGTATAACGCCAGATTTCTTACCGAATTGTTAACGAAACGTCATTTAAGCCCATGACGTTGTAAGATAGCTTATTGTCAAGTAGATAAAAAAACGTTTTACTATCCTTTGAAGTTGACACAAAACGTTTAATTACTTGGACTCATCACAGCGATGCCACAACGATGTGGTTTGTCAAGTCACCCTTTCTTCCTTGTTAACATTCACTTTATTTATTGCTTGAAATATTTGTTCTTGTCTTCGTCATACGATGTTTACCATACTGTCATGTATTGACATCAAAATAGCCTTTCCCGTTTCATTACTCATTCCTCTGTAATGGCATTGCATCCTTAAAATGACGGTTAATGTAGAAAACCTTCCATGGGGAGACCGAGTCCCTACTTTTTGTTACTGATTACAAGTTTGAAAAAACTTTGTTGCAAGGTTTGTTTTGACTGCTTCTACAACTACACTTAACATGTGTTGCATTTGAGATAATGTTATTGAGTTGTGTGCATCAGCCATGATATGTAGCATAGAGAATATGCCTGGGTTTAGAATTATTTTCTTTTGGATTTTTCCTAGTTTATTAGAATACGCATGCAAAAGAAGAAAACTATACTTCAGTTTCAGTATATCAGGTTTGAATATACTTTTCCCTAAAATCATCCTTGAATTATTTGGCACAGATTTTTATGTTGATCGCTGTCCGGAAGACTCTGCTAATACAGTGATCTAGAACTACTCTTGGTGAGAATAACTTAAAGGACTAGGTCACAAAATGTTTCCCAAAGAAGACAGGAAAACAATAAATTAAGGAAAAATAGGTCCTTAACAGACTCGTGTCTTTAAAACTTCTGAAAAGTGATTGAGCGCTAAAAGTTTAGTTAAAAGGTACCAGTCTGGTTAGGGTTTACAATGACCTATAATAGTTTTTCTCATTCAATCATTTCTCTATCAAATTGCAGTATTTTGACCCAATACAGAACGTAGTTTGTTTTCATAGCATAATCTTCTATAAAATTAGAATTGTAATGAAATGCAACCTTGTTTACGTAGCTTGAAGCAAAACTGACAGAAGCTTATCATGTCTGCTTTACAATAAATTACCATGTTGCGGTGTGCTTGGCAGCAGGAGGACAGTAGCTACAAGTCAAGAAAGTGAACACGTCATCACTAAGTAGCCAGCCCATACTAGTGGCTGTCACTTTGTTTTCTGTTGGTTATAACAACGGACCTTGTAGGAAACCTTATATAACACTGAGATCAGTCTAGCAGGCCGCAACTGCCAGGATACATGGAGATGTCGTGCTTAGGCAGAAAATCCAATAAAGGTGTCTATTAATGACGATTGAAGTGATTGACGGACAACACAATGATACGTTTGTGTCTTGCAAGTAAAGCTGAATCAAAATCCTCATCTTAACCGCCTCGAACTTTACGTCAAGTCTATTTCTAGCTGCGGCTATGAAGGTCCGTTTATCCCTACAAGGAAGTCCATCTCATGGAGAATAAATATTTTGAAAGAGGATTATACACAATTCTCCTTTGCTTTATCTAATAACAGCGCAAAATAACGCCAATGCGGAAATAGAAGATTACTTATAAATTTTTCTCAAGAAGCGTTGCTTTAAGATCGGAGCTAAGACGTTAAACCGGAAGTATTAATCTGATAAGGAGAGGATCGAGATCAATTTTTGCCATACCACAAACGCGAGAGGAGATCAGCTGTGAGAAGGGACGATAAAATATTCTATACCTTAAAATTCAATTGTACCTGCAAAGAAAGCATTGATACGATGCTACTAAGGAGTTGCTATATGGTACAAAGTCACGATTCTGGGATGTAAAAGAATAAATTTTAGAAGCCTCTAGCCGTTTAATATGTGTCATTTGCAAAATGTGAAATTAAACCCCTGTTCGATTGAAAAATAGGATCAGTTTAAACTAAAAGAAGGTCCGACTTTGACTGCCTATGTTTTGCCTGGTTCAAATGGTTGACTGCGAACCCGTTAGTAAAAACTCGGCTTTATGCAAATGATTGGCAAATGACAACCAGCCACATCTAGACGCATCCCTCCATAGAACTGACACTGAATTGAACGATCGGGGTTAAACCACTAAACATATTTTGTTGATTTCTATTGAACACTTTAAATTAAGTAGACGAGGTGTCACATTTTTGGTTGAGAGTCCCTGGTTCGAAGCTCACATTATCATAATTATAGCTTGACTTGGACTCATAATCCATGCCATGCTAATATAAAGCCCTACGGCAACTTAACTGTCGGGATCAGTGAAAGAGTACTAGAGTTAATCCAGAATGATGCAGTTAGTGAAACTTTCTTACGCTAACATTTTCACATTTGTGAACTATCTAATGACTTCCAGTAGAAGATACGTACTACGACATACTTTCCACAAGGATGAAAGTAGTAGGTACGAAACTTCAATAAGCAAGTAAAGAGTGAGTAAGCTACTAAAGAGTGAGAGGAAGATAAAATTTAGAAATATTTTCATGATGTCCTTGTGAGTGGAAAAGTTCCCGAACACCACAAAAAGATGAGTCAGACAATCTTTCGGATATCATTGTTGCTATTAAATCAAGTTTTTGTCTACAAGGGGGTCCCATAAATAATGTTACAAAGTGAATTCTACCTAACATTATCGAACTGTAAATGTTAGTCCCTAGTTTTGCGAAATCGTGCTGATTAATCATTCGTCGTCTGCAAGACATTCATGGCAAATGAACAACTGCAGGATATCAAATTCCTTCATCCATTCCTGTGGATGAAATGATTATCTTCACCTTACCACCTTTGTTTAAACTTTTGCTAACCGTTTCGCATGTTCAAAGTTGAAAGGAAATCTTAAGCTATGGTCTTGTTTCTCGGATCTTTTCTCTAATGCATCAAGATCCCCACCAACAGAGAGATGTTTTCTTGAGAAATAACAACTATTTCTCTAATTGGTAGGAAACACTGAAAAGATTAAAATGTAAATCCGTAACGTTGGCCATTCAAATCCCCCGTGACGTTTATCAAGGTCTGGGGCTATTGTTGTCTTTTGATTTTTGGGATTATGGGATTGCTCTTATCACTTAGTTAAATCCATCATTCTTTGCCTTGGCACAATTGGGGCTTTTTGATGAGTTTCAACTGATTAAGCCTTTCAACTAGACCAGTAGAATATAAGTAAGGTTCTAATTTGCATCTCAATTGTCTTAATGACTCAGTCGCCTTTTCCTATTCTTCTTTCAAAAAGGTGATATTGAAATATTTAATCCTTTTATGGCTTAGTGAGAATAACTCGCTGATCACCACTAGAATGGCGGGCTCCATGTTCTACCTGTGCTCGCCCTTACGTGGATTGGCAAGTGAGTTCCCACTGCTAGCAACTGAGCAGGCTAGCAGTACTGGACCACCGAGATGGCTACAAACCTCATATTCAGTGTAGAACTCAACATCTAAAAGATGTTGTTTAGTCTGTCCTCTGTTACAAGTAAGAATAAATGAAACAATGGGTAGAAAAATTCTTGCTGTCCTTAGCTCTCTTTCAGTGACAAGGAGTTATTTTTCAGATAGAGCGTGCCGAGATTTTGGTGACTTCAGTCTTGTAGAAAAGTTCTAAATAGGCTTAACAGTACTATTCTGCTAATGTCGTAATTATTATGGTTTTGGTGTTAACTATGATTGGATGCTGCTGTAAAATGGTAACATAACACGGAGCCTTTCGGAGTTTGGTCATTATCTAGATTTTCCACTTTTCCGGTGTAATCGGTGTTGCTTGCACCATAATTTTGTACTAACACATAAATAATCACTGACAGTCTTATATCTGGCCAATTCGTTCAACATATACAAGCCCTGAAGTTTACATTAGGAAATAGTTTGCAATGACAAAATCATGAGATGAAACGGAAATTCTTACTGCAGAAAAGCTCAGTTTCCATTACGTTTACAGATGTTTTCTCCCACGTGTGCTTTACGAAATCAAACATTGATAACCTTCGTGATCAATAAAGCTTAGGAGATTCAAATATGTCAACAATCCTAGCTTTTGACGCAAAAATATCCTTTCTTTTGCAAAGCATAATTTTTTAGATATTTGAGGACTAAAAAACACTTTGATCAATGGATGCAGTGCTACCCCAGCGCCTCACTCAAGCAAGAATTTACATGTGATAATTTCTTGCCAAAATAAATTAAAACATACTAAGCTCTTCACGATCATTATGCAATGTAGAAGAAGTAGATTATGCATTGTATTCCTTAATTTTGCATATAACATTTCTTGGAAACAGATATTGTAAGTTAACGCCATCAACTATACACGAGGCTTTAATCTAGAATTTCATCTTACTGTTTTTCCTGAAATATCTTGGCACAGCTCGGTTTTCTTGTACCTCATGTAAGCCAATTTGACGCCACAAATATCGAGTTTTTTTACCTTGTTCTTTCTCGTTTTCTCCAGCTATCTTCCTTATAGATGTACGTTTTTTAAATTTTTGTCTTTAAAAGAGGTAGTATTTTTTAGTTATGAGCAAGCAGATCATTACTCTTAAAGTGCCTTACTTAATTGCACTCGAAAACATCATCTCGAGAGGCGTTAAAATTAAAATTTTAAAGTTTAATGTAAAATTCTAAAGTTCAACAAACAACAACCAAACAAGTTAAAGAAAATTCAAAGGATTTCTGGTCTTGAAATCGCTCATTAACGATAAAGCCCGAGAAAAAAGAGAGACCACCTCTGCAACTTTTGGTGCTCCTGCATGCAACTGTGAAGCATTTATTTCGGGTAGAATATTTGTCCTGAAACCTTTGAGAGAAAGCAATTATATGTGTTAAATCTGTGTAATGTCTCTTAAGTCCATATTAAATCAAAGATTGTTATGAAGTGGACATCGATAGATAGAATGTAGAGTAGTCACGTTAGGAGTCTTGTTATTTGATAAACATACCGCATTGTTAGAGCAATTAATACCCAGAATAGTGATGATTATTGACAATTACACCACTGGATCTTCTGCTTTGACAGTGACCAAACTTGGAATAAATAGTACATAGCTTGTTAATCCTACTTCATTTCCGTTTCTTTACACAGACCGCTGTCGATTCCTTTATCCTTCACATTTGGTATCCTATTATTTTGGTTTTGTCCATTCTTTCTTACAGTTACGTCTGATCTATGTTTTCATGGGAATTTAAAACTTGTTATTTCCAAGCCAATTAAATAGCTAAACGAATGTTAGCGTTTTAACCTTAAGACCAAGCCTTAACCTTGATAAGTTAATTCCTTGGTCTCAGTAATGATTGACATTAATAACAATGATCGTGTCTACAAAAAGTAACCATAGGATATTTTGCAGCATTTACTACCATGTAGGAAAGAAGTCATCAAGTACATGAGATAGAAGCCTAGACCATCCTGTTTCATCAAAACTGACACTTTGTGCAATTAAAAATATTAATGAAAAGCACTATCTAAAATATTTTTTGCTTTTAATTTTCTTTTACTCAGCAGGAAGTTGTTCACATATATATGGATATTAAGATGCGGTTGATATTAATTCCTTTGTTTTCTTCTGCTGTGTTCACAGAAACAACTTACTCGACGACTTTGTGATTCAAGCTCATGTTATGATTCTGCTTCAGGATTTCACTTTGAGTCTTGGTATTACTACCAATGCAATCCTGACACGAATAATTGGAATTTTGAGGGGTTTAATTGAAGTTATGTTGGTTTCTGAGGAACTGTTTGTTATCTTGTTTTACCTTTTTTCTCGAAGGCTTCCCTTGCGTGGTCTAGTGTTTTGAGTCACATACCGGTATACCACCCATTGTGATGTTATGAGAGAAGTCTTTGGCCGTCATGATAACATAAAACGCACAAGTAAAGCTTTTCTTTTACCTCAGTTCTTAATAGTCCTAAGATTATTGAGATAACGAGAAGGGTCTGCATGAGCTGCAATGTAATGTTGTTATTAGCGAAATCAATTAAATTGAACCGAATCAACATTTAAAATATGGTCTCGATCCATAATTTGTCTTAGTTAACATTACCATGCTTAGATTATTTAGTAGACGTCTTAGACTTTCAAACTGAATTTTTTGGGGGTAAACGTAATATCTTGGTCATAATACTAGCAGTTTTCCAATAACAGTGTACCGTGTGTCTGGGTAGAGGTTGACGTTTTAAGGTTCTGATGGAGGGCAAATGTTTTAGTTGAAAATTTCTGGTCATGCGACAGACAGAAAGAAGTCACACAAGTTTTAATGTATAAAGAGCATTAAGAAGCTTGAAAAGAATCAATCAAAACAGCACACTTCGCATAAATGAGGTCCTGTCAAAGTAGGAATTTTGATAGGAAGGAAAATTGTTCTCAGTCCTATCTTGATATATTTCTCCTGATGTACGGCTTATGAAAATTATCAAATTTTATCCGCAAAATTCGAATGCTTCTATCCCAAAATTTATAAACGATGGCACAAAAATAAAGCTAGAGACCAAATGTTTGACTGAAATCAAATGAGTTACATACAAAAATTACGACCTAACTTCAATCAAAGGGTAGTCATATCGTAGCCAATTAACGTTAAACAACAATGTGCAATGGCTAACCTACTAATGAAGTCTTTAAATATGTGTGATTTACCGATATTATATGAATAACATACATATATATTCTCATAATTGAAAACATTTACAAATTTAGATAAATTAGAATAAACAAAAACATACCAGAAGAAATTGTTTTGCGTTTGCCAGAAAAATATTCAAGAATGCAGAGGCTGACTTCTGTTCCCATTACATATTGGTTTACATTCATCACTTGTCTTTATGGTAAAAACTCATTTTACTCCAACTTTTAAGAAAATTTTATGGACAGATCAGAGATAGGGGCATCAGGGGCATACGGTGGATAACTTACCCAGGTATACTACAAATGTAAGCAATAGCCTTTTGTAGCATTTTATTGATAGTGGATCGTCATGTTGAACCCTCAGTCTAATTAAAAAATTGAGGAATAATACAGCAATTGTAACCGTTGTCGATGATGTGTTTAATAAGAAACAAAACAAATGCAAAAATGGCTATTTTGTCGCATGTTTAAGACCTTGTAGGTCAAAAATTCGCGGATGGATAGTTACCGTCTTCAAGAGGGTGGTAAAGTTCCAATTTCATTTTTTTTCATAGTTATATACTAGCCCTACAACACAACAGTTTTGCAAAAATTGACTAGGCTAATATCTTTAGAAACTCCTATTGCCAAGGGGAAGCATTCCAAGGGTCAGCAAAAGCTAGACAATTAGTTTGGTTTTCTGGCCTCCGTTTAGTGTGGAACTACATTTTTAGGGCACCCCTTCAACTGTCTTTTTGCAGGCGTTTTACTGGAAGTTTGTTTGGGAAAATGCCTATTTTCTATTGGCATCCTGAGGATTTTTATTGTTCAAAGTGTGCTGTGCTCCGTCTTTTGCCTATCTGTGAGGGATGTAAACAACTTGATAACTTTGTTAACTCGGTTGGAGGCACAGACAATGAAGTTTATCATGTCATGTGTTGCAAGCATTTTCTCAACTATGTTACAAGAGATTCTCCTTCCAACCTGACTATGGAAGAAAGATCTATCGAAACTTAGCTTGGGACTCATGATATGATAAACGTAATTACCCCCAATTTAATACAAACTTTGGTGATGATATTTACAGGGCTTGTTGCGGAAACCTAGCATATCCAGAGGACCTGCTACTGCCGAGGCATCATTCAATGCAATTTACACTCTTATTTTTTATCAGGAAGTGCTTTGCAGGAAAGTTATCACTTGACTAAGGAAAGAGGTGAGCAAGTGCCAGTACCCAGCCTTAGCTGAATTTCTTTATAAAAAACGACTAGTGTAAATATGATGTCACATTTATCCTAAAAAATTACTGAAGGGAACAGAAAACAAAAGAAAAACGAAGACGGAAGAAAAAGAATGTGAAAAATGAGTGAACTACCGGAGCAAATTTGGACAAGCATCGTGAAAGCAGGTAGGCCTCTTGCAGCAAAAGACATGGAGAGCAGACATTTAGGCTGAAAATCAGTCAACCAGAGTCTAGTTCGGGGTTTTTCATTGGAGATTCCTTTGTGCTTAGGCTGGATGTAAAGTACAGGCTTTCAGTAACTGATTAAATAATAAGGATTGCTATTCAAGCCAATAAAAGCTCAAATCACCGGATAGCTATATCCCTTGTTACATTTGTTTTGCCAGTCTTATTCTTGAAATTTCAGGACAACAATATCATTTGTAGTCAAACGATAACTTGGTTACTTTTGCTCAAGAGGTCTGGGTAAGACTGATATAGCTGCATACACAAATCCACACATTTGATGTAGCGTAGGAAAGGTGCCACAATTGCATAACTGTCAACACGATTCGTTGCTTTTGTTTCGAATTCTGCTTTGCAAATAATGGAAACTGCTTATAGCATCAATCTCACTAATGGTTTTGCATACCCTTGGCTTGTAAATAACATTCCACGCTCAATAACGACACAGTCATATGATGACGATATGCATAAACAGGAGGATGAAATGTAAGGGAATTGAGAGTTGCGGTTGCATTATCGTGTGTAGTTGTTGTTTCCTAATTGTAACATTAGATATTTAATAACGAAGTGCCAGTTAGTTAACAGAAAACGTAAACGTGTTGTATTGTCTCAATGAGCGTCTAATCGTCTTTAATACATCAATTGTTGTCTTAAGTGACAAAGAGAAAGTAACAGTGTGCGTTTCTTTGTTGTGTTAAAACTTAGCTCTTAACACAAGTAGAATGAAATAGTTGAAGGATCTCAGGAATGATAAATAGCCTCCTGTCTCATCCAGCTGATTTACAACGATCTGTGTGGCACACAACACTTTGAAAGTTTAATCACTTATTTTTGAGAGGAGAAACTGTTTGTATCAATGAACAGAAAGGTTTACCATAGTGTCATATCGCTAACAAACCATGGTCACAGCCAACAAGATAAAAATGTTCTTGTTTTTTGAATGACAGGAAACTGTCCTCTTTTTTGTTGCTGCCGCTATTAAAAGTGTTTTGAAATGTCGATTTGTTTGACAGCTCTTGATTAACAGCTTCGTATCGGAATTCAAAACAAATCTAAAGACTTCAACATAAGAAAGAGACATCATAAACCTACTATGAAACTGTGAGTCGTCGCATATTTTCACACAAATCTGATAATTTGAAGAGTTGAACAATCCTTTTGTAGTACAAAACTTAAAAATCGCCTTGAAAATTTGCGATATTGCGCTAAAACATACTTAAAAGCTTTTTTCGTCTGACACTCTGCAGAGTAGGAAGGGTCAGAAAGGAAAGTAAACGTATATGGTAACCTATTTATACGAAACATGTAGCAAAACTACCATTCCTAGACAAGAGAGGAAACAAAGGAAGAGAAAATACCGAAACAAAACATTATTGGAAGAGTCCAAGTGAAAAAACGAGGTCTTTCTGCCTATAAAGTACTGGTTTTCTTGTTTTAATGTAGACAGACTCCAATACACTAAGATGAAAGGACGATCTAGCTGTATCAATTATTTGAAAATTCTCGTCTTTATAATTTTGGCGCATTGTGAATATTCTATTAAATGTTGGCCTACAGCAGGGTCGCATGTTTTGGCAGTCATTTTCGCTTTGCAAGCGCGAGTTGGCTGTTCTCTAGGAGGAATTGATGCTTGGCGTACAGTGGCTGGAACATGTTGTTTGATCCTGTCCCCCAATCTTTGAGAGGTGGGATCTACATAATCGAGCTTCATATCGGCACAGAAATTCATATAATATTAAGGTTTTTTGTGTGGTAGATACACAATCCTTGTGAATGGATGACAAGATCTTCCTAGTCGTGGAAACAATTCTTGGATTGACAGCAGAGAAATAATTACCTACAGCTTTTTTTAATCTGTGTTTTTATTAAAAAAACTTTTAAGTATATTTTTAGTGCAATATCGCAAATTTTCAAGGCGAATTTAAATAGTGATATCTCATAACTTGAAAATCAATGGTTTGAACTAAGTCGATTTACTTGTGTCTCTGTCATATAATGATGTCCAGTTTTGCTTTTTGACATGATTATGAATGTTTTTTACAAGGTATGCTATCCTTACTTTGGTAAGACTATATCAATATGACAGTCATTCAACTACATTGTTTAGTTTTTCTTTCACGCCAGCACCTTTATAACAAACGATTTTGTAAAGAAACTTACTCTCTTTTATGGCAAATAGGCATAGTGACTATTTGGTATGCTTCATAACTTATTTCAAAATTCAACCATGTGTAGTTGTCCGAAGTCTGCTATTTATAGCTTGAAAAGATATGGTATGGTGCACTCTAAGAATTTCGTAGTGCTGAGCCAGCTTCAACAGGACAGATATGTAAATTTTTTAAAAAGATAATCAAGAATGCTGTAATTGGTGTTTGTTACTTTCTCTTAGACTGTTCATAACAGTCATCTCTTCTATGTGTCCGTTACCATAGACAAAGCTGGGGCACAATCACCAGCTGAAACTGGTAGCTTGTAGACCCTAATGGACTTGAATGCAGGATTAAAATCACCTCACATGTAGAGCACCGTTCCTCTTAAACATCAATGTTATTGCTAATCCCCGCTGTTTAATCTATCTGTTGGTGCTGAATTTAAACACTCAAACAATGAAACATCTCATCAGCATTCTTAATATAACACAACGAGAACTGAAAGAGGGTTCTTCATTGTCAGTCTGTAAATTGTATTCCAACTCTTGAGACTTTTGCATATTAACGAGGAACACTATGTAGGTTAACATCTACATGGATGTGAAAAATCCAAAATAGTAAATGTTTCAAGTCAATTGCTTTAAACAGGCATTCTTAAATGCATTCTATTTCAGTGAATTATAATAATCGAATTCCGATGGAAAATGGGTACGATATATTTAATTCAAAACACCGAGAAGGCTCATTTTTGCAGAATGAACTTCCAAGGTGAATATTGTTAAAGATACGTAAGTAAGTACGTTAACAGAGTTACCGTAGTAGTAAGTGTTACTTACTGTCTAGTTAACTGTTTGTACAAACAACTACAACAAAATTCACATCTCTAGAAAGCAGCGACAACTATATTTATAGTTTAAGTCCTAGGGCGTATAATCGGTAAAATAAGCAAATAAAATCCTAAATTGCGCACATCAAAAGAAAATACGTGTGATTTTTAGACCAAGGATAATCGCAAAGTTATAAAAATGAAGAATTGTCCTTCTGGAACTAATCTATATTTGTGTTTTTAGAATGCCGGACATTTTACGAAAGGAAAAAGCCATCCACAGCAACTTCTTAAAATCAGTGTTTGTATTGAAAATAGAAATTTATCATGTAAACTTGAAAAAAATACTAAGGAGAAACATTAAACTGCAGCACCATAATTCTCTTTTACAACCAAATGTGTTTTTTTGACTTGATCAAATTATAGTAATTAGAATGAGGACTCGTTGTATTTACCACGATCAAAAGTGACTGAGTTGCATAACTGTATCAGGCTGCCATGTTGGTTGTGTATAGGCTGCGCACGCATACCTTATGTATGGCGCGAAAACTGAATTTACGTTATCTGTACTCTAAATCCAGAAAGATCAAAAGTCGAGCATAAAATATTTCGTCTGGTTGATTGCTGAGCCTCGACGATATTGTTATTATTCAACTTTCACCGTTCAAAAAACTGTGCAGCCAAGTTTTATTATGCCAAGAAAGGCATCGATTAAAGGGAGAGGAAGGCAGCGCCCACAAACAGCTGCTCCGTCAGACGATGACACGGACGTAAACATGTCTGTCTGTAGTACTGATGGCAAGGAGGAAAGATTGGCTATTTTCTTGAAAGATTTTGAAATGCAAGGTAATGTAAAAATTGAAAATAATGAAGTTTTAACTTAGTTTTGTTTCATTTGTTCTGTCAAATTCTTTTACTGTAACTTAGAATGTACGTTTAATAGTCGTGCTTGATGTTTACATTTCAAGTGCGATTTTACATACTTGAGTGAGCATCTTTGCATCAAAGAACATGAGAACTTAGTAAACTTGCTGGTCATTCGTTTTACGTAAGAAACTTACAATATCAACACTTGAAAGCGTTAACACTGAAAAAATAGTCCCCAAACATAAAATAAAAGGATATTAAGTATTATACTGAAATTACTATGAAACTACATTTTCATCTCTGAAACAATTACATGTATTGCAATGAAACTTTCTATGGATGCTTCAGTCAGCAGGAAGAAAATCAAGGTATGTTTTATGCAGCCGGGTATTTATGGTGTTTCGGAGAGTGATGATATAAGTAACTTAAGTTTGTATCCTCTCCCTGTCTAAGTAAAAAATACCAGTGGTATTAGGACATCTGATATGGTTTGAGATCGAGATGGGCGTGATAACATTACAGGAAGGGGGTTATTAAGAATGGCTAAAAGTCGATATGCCGAACAATCTATGGCTCTTTCATTGTATTTTGTCACTTAGGCTGTACCACATAACATATTTTAAGAAACATGATAAGGCTTGGGGCTGGTGGTATACTTTTTGCTTTTTGTCAAGCATATGAAACATTCTTTGTGTTTCAAGGTCAGGTTTTTGTGAAATAAGTTCAAATATAATTTTGCTATGTAGCTTTTTGAAGTTATCCAAGAATGATTTATTTTTTGGTGCTGCAAAGAAGTGATTTATATATGTTAAGCACAATATTTATAGTCTCCATGTAAAGAAGTACCAAATTTTGTTATGTCAGTTTTGCATGTAAACTATTTTATTTTATATTTTTATGAACAGTGGAACAGAGAGTTCACCAAGCTGAATCTGAAATAACGGCCATGTTGTCCCAATTTAGAAACATGATGAGCATAGAGTTATTTAAAATTCCAAAAGTAAGTCAGATTTGTTTTTGTTCTTGTTTTCCCTTAGCCACCGATTGGGTTTTGTCTCTTAATACCAAAGACTTTGAAAGTCCTTTGCTAAATATATCTTTCAAGAGCTCAATCATCCATGTTTATTAAATATATATAAATTACAAGAAATAAACACTTTTTAACGTTTCGAATAAT
>JANTCA010090747.1:0-13683 GCA_024741275.1 Chironex yamaguchii
GCGTTTAATTCTATTGTTTTATCAACTTTGTATCTTATACGTCTTAATTTAGCTTTATATTGTGTGATTGACTATGCCTATGCAACGTAATTTCAGTATTTACTAAAATATTAGCGTGACGTCTTCTACGTCGTAAAATTGTAAAACCCACAAGGACCCGTGTTCTTTTTAGCTCCAAGGCCCGAGCTGGCCTTGGAGATAATTTAGAATAAGGCCCTTGTTGTGCACTCACTCTTGAAATCTTTCAAGGATTTGTTTGTTTTCCAGGTTTATTCTGTCGTTTGGCGTTTAATTCTGTTGTTGTATCAACTTTGTATCTTATACGTCTTAATTTAGCTTTATATTGTGTGATTGACTATGCTTATGCAACGTAATTTCAGTATTTGCTAAAATTTGAGCTTAAAACCCACAAGGCCTAGTGTTGTTTATAGGTTCAAAGCCGAGCTGGCTCTAAAAGGCCTCGAGAGAATCCACACCTCCTAGCTATCGACAATAATTTTTACAAGCCACCCTACAATGTTTTTTATGGATAGTATTTTATGAGCGTACCTAGGTATTGCCAGATAATAAAACCATAATTTTTCACAATTTCGACAAAGCTTAGCCTGTTTAGAATGAAAGATAGGGTCCTATTTTGACCTAGGTCACTTCAGTAGACACACTATATTTTCCTTATCTACTTGAACGAGTACGGACGCCAATTGACACAAATAGCCACATTGAGAGAGAGCCAAGCGAAATCAAACTGGCAGCCTCATTCGAGTTCCCAAACCTGCCTCTCAATCTATTGAAGTAGTAGTCCACTCATAAGCAATATACAGGGCTGCATTATTGTGTCTGCTGAGATAGCATTCAATATATGACGATATATTTAAGTATAGCTTATTTATAGCTCATATATCTTCACTAGTATTTTATTTTCGAAAGGATATTCTTAAAACTATACCATAAGAACATTTTCTCTTAGCGTCATTAGTAACGAGTATTCAAGACCGGTTTAAACTAATCAATCTTCTCTTCCACCTGTCAGATGCGTCAAATTGTATTGACTGTTCTGGCTTAAAAATTAAAACATTTAGACGCATGGATTTGACCTGACTACTCTTTATTTGACGCTAACATAGACGACAGGAACAATTTAAATCTAACAGCAGTAATTCTTTAGAAATATAAAATTTGAACGACAAGGGATGACAGTGGAATTCAAGAAATATAACATTTAAGAAATATACGTTGGAGCGATTTAATCCTTCACATAGCCTTCTAGTAACAATTAAATCAAAATACAATTTTTGCCTTAGATTTGGCTAATCGTATGGTATCTTTGCATACAGAACTAAATAGATATCTGTTTATATCAGTGGTAATTTTTTAAGCAGTTATAGTACTTGGAAATAGACATCAGACAATGATTGAAAATGGAAGTACACCTCTAAAGTATGATAAAACGTATTTTACGTCTCCCAGGGCCCTATAAGTCTTTAACGCTTAAGAGAGTTGCTGTAAAGAGGAAGATTTTTAAAGTAGGCTTATTAGAGGGAACATACTTTAAAATAAACATTAAGGTTTGCTTTGTTTGTTCTTACAGCAGATCTAATAAACATCCACAGAATGTCCTAAATTGTTATAAAATACTAACAGAATACAGTGAAGTTCCAAACTCTCAATGTTAATATAACCATTGTAAGATTTTAATGAACATTTCACCTGAATGATATTATTTAAAGAATCATGAACAATACCATGCGAGCACATCTTTACATTTTTTGTCGAAGAAGTAGAGCTTAAACAAATCCAGAAGTCATGAAATTTTAAGTTAGATCACTGTAATTCTAAATCATATTTGGTTATAAGTTTATCTTGTTATCAATTAGACAATTGTACATTTTCTTACAATTATCTTTCTATGTACGGCGCTTGTTTTTTATGAACCAATCATTACTTGTTGTCCTAAACCAGCAAATTCTGACGAATCTATTTGGTTAGTGTCATACGAAAGGCTTTATAGATACGTTTAATACTTAGCACAATTTGAGTTTATGTACAATTAGGAAACCTTTAAGCTACATTCATTGTAAAAATCAGTGGTGATTAATTTGGTGAAGAAAAAGAAATTACGGTTTATATACATATATACTTTTTATAATCCTAACGGTATACACGTATTCATACGGTACTTCAGACAATGAAATAGTTTGTAGCTGGGCGTACTAAGTAAGTAAGTAGTAATTAATTTGTCCTGTTCTTAAATAAGAAAGGTATTGTTGATATCTTTGAGTCTGAGATGCTAATTTTCATCTAATTTAGCATATAGATGTAGTGGTATAGCCTATTAAACTTTCGCATCAACCATTTAATATTTTGCAAACTACGCCTAAGAGAACTTGATAACTCAAAAATGCTTCCTCATCCATCGAAATGGTTGTTTTTCCAGTAAAATGTACTACAATGGCAAACAAATTCTACCCACTTCGCATTTTTTGTAAGCGGCTGGTACAAATCTAGTATTTCACCAATACTGTTATAACGCATACTTCAGCCAGACTACTTGAAATAAACAACAAGCCACGCGTATTTTTTGAAAACATACCTGCGTATTAAATCTTAATCGTAAGCTTACCCGACGTCTACTTGCCTTGGGCGTTCTTCTACACATAATCAAAATAATAGCATTCATGAACACGCCTTTTGTTTACAAACTGTTCATGAATAAAATCAGTAGGCTTCCATGGCTTTGTAGACAACAATAGGGAATTAAACTTAATGAAAAGAAGGGAGTAAACTTAATGAAGAAGAGAAAGAAATCTAATGAAGCGGAGGAAGTGAACTAAATGAAGAGGAGGAATTAAGCCTAATGCAGAAGAGGAAATAAACCTAATGAAGAGAAGGAAGTAAAATTAATGAAGAAAAGGAAGTAAACATAACGAAGAAGAGGAAGTAAACCTAGTGCGTAATGTGGAATCACTTCGAAGAATACTTAATGAGACAGGTATCACGAGTGACTACGAGTAAGGGAAGAGTTTTTGTTTGCAAAAACGACACATCAGCACGAAAGCTATTGCTTACATAAAAATACAGCGTTAAGAAGCAGATTGGTTAGCCAAGTTTTTATTCAACAAAAGGACAGCAATAATCACGGACCACCAGAGCTTCTTACCTTAGGCCTTCAACTACAAACTCAACATCTTCTCGCCTGAGTTACCGTGCTCCACAGAAATGGTTAAAAGCTATGATTTGACATTTGTGGTGACTGACGAACGACTTAAACTCTTTTTACAGCAAGATAAACTGGTAGCTGCTTAGATGCGTCGCAATCAAAAAGTTTCGGTTTCTAAAACAATTCCTTCTTGTGTATAACTATCTCTTGTCGTAAACTTGGTCAATTCTTTTCCCAATTAGTGACATACAGTAATAAATTGTGCTTCTCTTTTGGGGTAAGACAGATGAGATGAAAAGGAGGGACTCGTGGGTGCTGGAGAGTGTCGTTAAAAATCTGACAAAAATGAATCAATCTCTTGAGAGTATTAAGAGCTGATTAAAAATGCTTCATTTCCAGTAACTATGAGATAAGTATAGGAAAACAAACAAGCATGCTGAATCAACACAAATTTTTATAATTTCTCCGATTAAGATACTCAAGAAGAGCTTCCTTGTTATCAAATCACTCACTTTTCAGATAAAACATCCGTTAATGTTATTTGAGTTTAATTACTGTCAGTATATCTCTCCTAGTCATTGTTAACAAAATTGAATCCATTTTAGTAACAAGCTTTCTCATTCAACATAAGATAAGAATTCCGGTCTTAAGCGTATACTCCTTGATACGTAATAGGCGATTTATTAATGAAGCTTGTAAAGACAGGGGAGCTGAAGAGGAATTAACTGTTTTCGAATTTGCAAAGATTTTGTTCTATAGTAATTGGTTTTTACACTGACTCATGCTATGACATCTGCCTTCAACGAGCTCCTAAGCCGAAAAGCTCCAGTGTTTGCTACAAAATATAGTGGCTAACTATAGGATAGAGATTAATCAAGTTAGTAAACTGACAGTCAATAGTCAGGTCGGCCTCGTTTTAGCTCTTTTTAATACATACATTAGCAGGTATTGTGTGAAATATTAAACCAGTAGCGATATGCTGTATGTATCTAATGTAGGACATTGCTTAAGTGTTTCATGATACTACCTTAATAGGAAAGATCAGAGAATAAAGTGTTTGTTTTCTTTCCTTTAAGACACGGTTGTTATACTAGGGCCTTGTAGGTCGAAAATTTGACGATGCATCCCATTTCTCTATAAGGGTGCAAATTTTGCAAATTTTTACTTCTATCATGACACACACTTGCTATCTTCTCAACGTAAGCATTTTCTGATTCACAATAATGTGAATAGTAAAGTATAGTACAATTAAGTGTAAAATAATGTATAGTCAAAGTTCCTTAACACACGATTCGGTGAATTAGAGTGGCGCCCATCTCCGTTTCTTTAGCCTTAGGGCCACACAGCTGTGCAAGCACAGTGAATGCTACAGTAGGGGGCTGGCCCACTAGTAGCACTGCGTGCTTAACTTCCATAATCTATCCCGTAAGTGCTGAGTGCTAAGCAGGGATGCATTATGTACGACATTTTTTTAAGTCTTTGGTATGATCCGGTCGTGGATTCGAACCCACAACCTCCCTTCCGGATGCAAAGCAAGCATTCAGTTACCAAGCCACTGCTGCGGTTATAACGTATAGCAGTACACTTCATTTCAACACACTTTAACTAATATACTATCAGGAGTTATTTTGTATAACTGTTTGCCCTACAAGCAGTGCTTTGTAGAAGCTTGTGTGGGCGTGTATGTATGTGTATAGGAGTAAACCTGAGGGTTTTCGTCAAATTTAGTTTTTTTTGTCTTTGAAAGGCATATTTAATTTAGGAGCAGATTAACTGGAAATGAGTATGCAAGGTTTGGAAAGTTATATACAAAGGTGTTAATTGTCCTGCTGTTTTGTTCTCCGTTGTTAATCGTGAGGCGAAGACAATCGCAATCATCTATATTTATTCTCTTTATGCGTAAACTAAGCGTGGGGAAAATTCAGTTCTTCTTCTCGGTAGTCATGTATATTTACAACTCTGACGCTTTATAGCACACAAAATCTGCCTGATAGCGACACAGCTTGCAGTAGAAAATATAATATTTCTATTTTAAGTGGTATTCCTAAAGGAAATTAATACTTCTTAAGTTTGTGACATACGTTGCAATACCAACGTGTTATTGTCCTGACAAATGAAAGGATTTGTGATGTTTGAGGTAATTTTCCTTGCTGAGAAACTCTTTAGATGTAAGTTGTTTTTTTCCTGTTCGTAAGTCCAAGTTAATCTGCTTCTTAGGTTATTTTTTAAGCATTACCTCGCAGCTTAGTTACGATAAGAAGTATTTTCTTCATTTTGCAAGTACTTTAAAATTTAAGCTCGAGTTTTTCCAAGATAAAACCCTGCCAATAATATGCCTTTACTTTAATTCGGCACCTTGAGAAATGCATTCATAGTTTGAAACAGGCATTTTTGTTGTTATAAGACAACATAGATGGACTTTAGACTACCTTGCTACTTACTCCATGCCATAGTTTGTGGTACTGCTGTAATGCAAGGCAACCCCTTCCGGACTTACTTTCGTTCTAGTCACTGCACTATGCGCAAAAAAATCAATATCCGAGGCAATCGTGAACATTGTTTTGTATTTAATACATGTTAAGATAAAATTTGAGAACTTAAACGGAAAAAATAAAATTACGTTTACAATACATAATTCTCACTATACAGATATTGCTTGATCTAGGGTGTCCTTTTTGGCATATCATCTTCCTCTTAAATCTTTGTATAATTACCTAAAGTGTGAATTTGTTCTATTTTTGCTTCGATTGTTAAGATTTTCTATTGCAAAACAGAAGAAGTCTATTCATAGCTTCTTTCAACAACATAGTGTTCATGTATGTGAAATCAAAAATAAAGCCTGGTTTCCACTTAAACGAATGCTGTTGATTCGATCGAATCGAGCTAATTGGTCGAGAGGGTAGACGGTTTCCATTTAAATAAATCGATCGATTCGACTGAGTCAATCAAATAGCATGTAAATTGGTACAAAAAATTTACGAGAGCAAAACATTGAGTCATTTCCTTTGATATTAGGTGTTGATGTAATGGCATACTTTTATTTTTTGCCGTGTTTATCTGTGCAATTTGATAGGTCAAATCGATCGTTGGAAAAGTTCAAACCATTTGAACTTCTCTGTCGATCGATTCGATCGATGACGGTCGATGGGGAATCCACAATTTGAGAAACTGCGCATGCACCAAATAGGTCGATTCGATCGAATGGACAGGATTCGTTTAAGTGGAAACCCGGCTTAAAAACAACTCTAAATTGATATTCGTTGACATAGATATTCACCTAAGAAAGAGGAGTAAAGTTATGATATTAGATATCCGTCTGTTGACTAAAAAACAAATTTGTACGTCATTAGTATGCACAAATGTTGGATATATCATAACAGTGTTATATTGCATAGTTTTTGGCCAATTATATATGAGGATGACTGCAAACTATATTTTTCACTTAAAAATCCACTTTGACAAAGCAATTAGCTAAAATGTATAAATGTTTCATAAATGGCTGTTCTCTAATATTGTAAAATTCAAACAGGTATAAATGAGATAACACTGACATTTGCTATAAATGAGACAAAATATATTTTATTTTTAATTAATTAATAAATGAGAACGTAATTTTGCATGAGTTTATATGATCGTCATGACGTAGTCGCTAATGAAGGTATGGGAATGTTTATATTATAAGCAAGTCCGAGAATAGGATCAAACATTTTTCCTTAATTTGAGCAAAAGTTTAAAAGATATCAACTAGAGCACTTTACTTGAATCTTTTCAAGTTTCTGATAGCATACTCGTCACCTATCGTAGGTGATTCCCGTCCTAGAGTTAAGGGTTAACTAATAAGTGAACTCTTAATACGAATAGGCAGCCGCTCTCTTTTCTCACCTATATCATTTTTGTTTCTCGGTGACACGAACTTTGATTCGAACTTGCAACCACTGGTTTGGAAGGTCGTTGTCTTATCCATCATACCGCGGAGGCAAATCTTTAAAAGACATCTCAAACAGCTTATTTTAAAAACAGTTGGACTAATACAATGTCAAACTCTCTTATGGCCAGGGATAATTTTGAAATAAGTGATAGCATTGTGTGTCAATATTATTGTCAGTCAGAAGGGAAAAAATTTGATGACTCAGCTGTCGAGTTTTGCATACATGATACTCTTGCGACAGGTTTTCTGCACGCTAGAGTAAGTGACAGTTAAAACAGTAAATTTGTTTGGACCTCCTTCACTTATACGTATAGGTGGCTCAATTCATCTTTACCTACATTTGCAGCTTTTCCATCTATCGTCTTTGTTGAAATCCAGAGTACAATTCAGAGCGACAATGCCGTCATTGTTAATTTAGTTTACTATTTATGAAGGCTAAATTCCAGCTTTTTAGAACTTGTAAACAAATTAGAATAAGGCGGCTAGCAAAGACACATACCATGTGCCACTGCTGATCTAAAAACCACAAAATTGACAGCCACATTAGAATTTCACAATTCTTTGTCCCTAATATCAATGCTTAAGATAGAAAAAAGACCTTGGGTTTACTGAAATGTTAAAACGGATCTTTACGGCTGAACAAAAGTATTTTAACCAAAGAATTAAAAGTTATTAAGCAGATCCTTGAGCTTTCTGTTGCCTTGGGCAGGGCTGATAATGTACCGAGGATCTAAACAGAGGAATAACATAACAGAACCGTAGGAAAGCCGTTATGTTAGAAAACAATTTATCCACAAAAGTAAAACACATATGAACGACATCAATAAAGCTGTTATCATAACTAGTGTTTGCCAATATCTTGTTGAAATTTGGTGTTGCTTTTTCTGTATAATTAACAGCTGACAACCATTTTGAATCTCGTGTCTGGTCAAAGGTCCATGAGGTCAGATTTGAGCTAATACGATGGGATTAAAACGTTGAGAAGTTGCAAGGCCGTCCAAAAGGTACGTTTAAACACATTCTTCAAAGTTCGGACACTAATAACAATCACAAGGAAGTTTAAAAGTGGAAAAGCAAGACACATCTTGACCACAAAATGGTGGTTTGCAGTAAAATATAACCAAATCAGATACAAACTAAATGCAAAATAGTGGACAGTGATAAAATTAGCTTGGGTATTAGCAGTGTTATTAAATCCCGGGATGACAAGACCAGCTAGTTATGAATGTAATAAAAATCAATGAATTACTCTTAAATAGAACTTTAAAGAAAGCTTAACAAGCTGAAATGGTTGATGAATGTTTATTTTAGTCGACTTATACTTAAAAATTGTAAGCGATAGTGGGAAATTGTAATGATGCATTAATTTTGCCGTTTCTGCTTCAGCTTAAGAATATATCAATTACAATTTAAAAAAGAAGTCTTGTAAGTTAACAATCGAGTAAAAGAAGAGACTATGCATTCACAAATTCGTTGATCAATTGATAGATTGACAAATACACAATTGATAGTTGTCCAAGCAGAGGTATGCGCTTTCTTCACGGGTCCAGTGAATAGCCCTTCGCCAATCAAACAGTACGCCCCTTTCCATTTTGTTCGATGTCATTACACCTGGCAATTGTTTATGTATTCAATTACAAAGGGTTTCGACTTTCCTAATCCTAATATCACGTAATAAACTGCATCGTCCGATTTGGATTCTAACTACATCTTCACATTCATAACCACTAATTCGGAAGTGATGCGCCTTTGACCATTTAACTATCTATGACACGCTGAATTTTCTGAGCTACAAAGCTTTCGTCATGCAAAAAACGAGTCCATTACATTTGTAACGTCAAAAAACTAATGCCTTATAGATCAAAGTTCGTAGATGGATCTTTCTCGCCATCAGAGTTGCAATTTTTTTCATTTGCCGTATGCTAACACTGAAAGAATTCAATTTTCAAACCAAGACGCCAACGTACACTGTATTAAGGACATGAGGTTGTAGCGCTCAGTCACTACGGCCAATTGTCAACGAATGTCTCAATACTCAAAGATGCCGTTTCAATTATCATCGAGGGCCTAATCATAAAAGAACAGGTGCGATGGACTGGGCACTGCCTACGCATGCCTGATGAAGATTTCCAAAGAAAATTTTTCCTTGAGAACTTGGAAAGGCGAAAAAAAAGGGGTGTTTGTTGACACTTTTGAACGACAACGAATCGAGGCTCTAGAAGCGGGACAAACCAAGGCACGTGCAAATGATCCTTCCCAAAATTGCCTCCCCACAGGAAACACCTGTCCTTACTGCCAATTTTCAGTCTCGAAATATTGCAGTGTAAGACTAAAATCACAAATAAGCTCGACCAAACATAATTATGCTCACCTCCTTTTACACAGATAAACTATTATGCAACAACGTTACATTTCATATATTTCTGAGAGCTGTGTTGGTTTTTTCCACTTAACAATGCCAAATGTAAGTACCAAAAGCCTATTGAATAAGTAATGAAATATTTACAATAACTGCAAACTCCAACTGTAGATCTAACCAAGGTTTCTCATAACTACAAGCTAGATACAGGAACTAGGTTTTTGAGAAGATGCTAGATAATAACAAACACACTTACAGTAGAGTTTTCTTAGTATGAGCTACCAGAGTTAGTAAAGAAATGGATAGTATACTTACGAATGATTGCCTCCTAATTCTTTATCAATTATGATAATTAATCGGTTGCCGTTAATCAGGCTGACGATAGTACTTACTTGCTTAAATACTTTTGAGTATCAGTTTAATAAACAAGACATTGAATAGCAGATATGATTGTCTAACCCCATGTCACTATCAGCGTACCTATTCCTCTCTTTTCCTAGCTTACTCTTGATTACATAACTAGTTATTGTGTACTTGAATCATTCATCACAGAGCATGTTAAACTGAATTGACATTTCCACACAAAGGCTTTGGGAAGTCCCTAGCATAATAACACAGTGGGTACAAAGCAAAGTCGTCACTTAAGTCTTCTGTTAGCGCCAGATGCCAAAACAATCTTACGTGTATCATTTATATGGATGGATACCATCATCGTAAACAACAAAATAATACATGCTTCACAAGTGAAAGAAAGGATTGATAGATTTAAACAGAACTTGTCTGTTATATATTGTTGTCACCATGCCACAGATATTCAGCATATTTTTCAGAACAGCCAAAACTTTCTTGTTAAATAATTCTGCTATGCGTCAGAATGTGCGGTCCATTTTATAAACTTTACCTTACTCAAGAATCTTGAAAGTATTAATGCAATACAATTTCGAACACCATCAGCTTTGATGTGTCATAAACGACCAATTTCTCAAGCATAATTTTTATACAAGAACTTAGATTGTCACCACGGCATCAAGCCAGATAAAGACTTATCTACATCCTTTTATTAAAAAAAGAGTTGAAAAGGCCTGTTGAATAAGCCTCATCTCCATGGCACTCAGACAAATGTCCAACCGCCAAAGACAAAATTGCGTTCAACTATCTCTTACAATAAACAGCCCTCATATCAACAATCTGCATAAAACTAACGCCACTAACTATAACAATTCTTCTCTGTCCGTTTAATGAAAGCTTTAACTTCATTTTTGAGCCACATTTCAGCAAATGAACACAGCTACATTAAGCCTCTTTCACTTTAAGTTTTAAGATCCAAATTCAATTGAAAAAGCCTTTTGCTTTCATATCAAAAGCTATCCTTAACTCTTGCCTTGGTTTACGGAATTAAAAACATGTCGATCTGCTAACATATGAAGTTGTTTGTCGAGGTAGCATTGCTATGAAATCACAAGTTGCTATGACTTTAAAGAAATGAGTAAAGAAGAAAATCCTCAAGATTAATCGCCCTTGACAGCAAAAACAGCGGCCAAGCACCTCGAACAAAGTAGTTCCTACTTTTTCTGATGTGCAAGCACTATTTTGAATTACAAGTCACCTGTTTAAATCAAAAAAGGAAAATGCATGCACCTTATTAATATTCCAAGATCACTAGACATGACCTCATGTTTTTTAATTTTAGAAATACTGTTTGGTACTGTACTTGTAATGAACTGTGAAATTATATTACTGTTCACATTGTGAAAAGTTGTACTCCTGGGGTAGTTTCGTACGTTATGCATAAGCTGCTGCTTGCTCAGCGACTTCAAATACATAAATAACAACGTTAGATGTCTTACAAAGGAAAAAGGGGATCCAATTCTAAAGTTAATTGATGCTCCATACATCATTCGGAATTTCGTCGTTGGAATCACTTGCGTTATTCTTGTTGACCACCCAAGACACCGTGTCTACCTCCTCATAATAACATACTTCAATATGTATTCAAAATATCCAAGATTTAACAGAAAAACGGTTATCTATCTATTTAATATTACTAAGCATGAGACTAAGCATAAGACTAGAAATACTAAGAGATTATAATGAAACGCACGTCCAGAAGGATGTTGTCGATGTATGTAGTACACTTCCGATGGTGAAGACAAAACATGATGGCAAGTAACTGTTACACAGACTCCACCTTCTTTCGCCACACATGAAAGACATCCACATCAATTGGTTTTGCTCGAATAATATCGCCACTTTTTAGATCTGGATAAACCCTAAGATCCCAGATTTATGAATTGTTTTTAAACAAATTTATGTTAAAAAGGTCGGGAATTTATTTTCCAAATAATTGACAGCAACAGACTTCAGAAAACTTTATCTACCCAGTTAAAGAGAACTGCTAATCAGGGCTGACCAAATTTAAAATTTTAAAAGTGCTAATTTATCAAAAACTCATGCCAAATTGGCCAAAAATATGCCAAAACAATCTATCGCAGACGCATTATAGCTGTGAAGGAGGACCGTAAATTACCTAATGGTTGTATAAAGTATTTTTCAAAAGCTGATGAGCTCTATTGTTTTCATCAATACTACTTAGACTAAAATGTTCAGCAATTGTCAATAAATGGTATATCACCACCGTTTAATCTTTGCTCGACATCGAACCATACATCACCTCTGAATTGAAGTTAGACAGCACAGCATTATTTCTGCTACCACAAACGTTTTACAGCATTGGTCCATAAAGTGCAAATCGCTACGAATGCGGAGTTCTGCCTCTACCATCTTCAGATTCATCCTGTTACGTTGTTTCGTCTTGACATTAGTGACATAGGGGAACATTCTTTCGATTACTGCATTGCTTGTTGGTGTCGTTAGACAAGCAAGAGCATATGATACGAGGTCTGCAAATGCGTGTTCCTTCAGGATGTTTTGTAATTTAGAACACCTGTCCAAAAGGCCACTGCTTCTTGGGGTATTCCATCTTTAAATGTTGTTTCCTCTCTAGCTTATAAGACATTTTCCTGTATTGGTCATCGATTTCCTAGAATTTAGAAACCATTAGGTTCTACATGGGCAGCTTGCACAGGGGTACTCTATTCACCTGATTCAGGGCTTGGAATGGATGTAGGTAACTCAAGCCACTGAATATGTCATTTTATGGAGGAAGATATATCTGCTTTGTTGCTTCAAGAAGAATCTTATGGCACCTGCCCTTGGCCTCATATACCTCAAGTTGTGACCTTTGTTGCTCGCTAGCACTTTCATTGCCTCATATTCAAACTTTGCACCAAAATCTACTCTTGATAGTGGAAGCTGGTTTCCATCTCTGCCTTGGACACGACCCCTGAAGCTGTCAAAGAACTATTTTAAGAGCGACGTCGTAATTTGTGCTTCAAGGTTTGTTGCTTGAAAGTAGGCATTGACTTTCTTAAACTCTCTAACAATCGGCCTCAAGAAATGAAAATACAGATGATTCATACGATCTTCTAACATGCCTAAGATTAGACGGACTTTGTAACTGACATCAACAGTCACCTCTAGCTCTGCTGTCAAAAAGTATGCTTTCAACTCTTCCCAGTTCATTACTATGTTAAAAGTAACTTTACCACGAACCAGACAACGCGTTTGCAAAAGCTTCTGTAATGGACATGGCAAGGATGCACTCTCTGGGCTCTCATTGATGATGTTGAAGAGTTCACTGCAGTCTTCACGTCGCAAGATACTTTAAGAAAACCAGTTTGGGATTGGTGTAAACTCAATTTATCTCTTTACGAAAAATATAATCTCTTTACAGGTAATTTGGAATTGACTGCTTGAATCTTTCACATGGAAAAATATACTTAAATAACAAAATACTTTAAATATTTACAATTACTTTGCCCAAAATTTCATTATTCTGGATGTGTCCATTCTTTATTTTTTAAACAAAGTACGTAATAAGTAGTTCTTATTTCACCAGTTGTGCATGTGTCCACTGCAGTAGTAGTAGTAGTAGTAGTAGTAGTAGCAGCAGTAATAGTACTAGGAGCAGTAGTAATAGTAGTACTGTCAGCAGTAGTAGTAGTAGTATAAGTAGAAGTAGCAGTATTAGTAGTAGTAGCAGTAGTAGTAGTAGAAGTAGAAGTAGCAGTAGTAGTAGTAGTAGTAGTAGTAGTAGTAGTAGTAGTAGTAGTAGTAGTAGTGGTAGTAGTAGTATTAGTATTAGTAGAAGTAGAATAAGTAGAAGTAGAAGGAGTAGAA
>JANTCA010090748.1:0-13682 GCA_024741275.1 Chironex yamaguchii
GAGTGTCAGACGAAAAAAGCTTTTAAGTATGATTTTAGCGCAATATATTATATATATTATATATATATTTCTATATATATAATATAGAAAATATTAAGAAAATATAAATTAAACCTATATAAGGATTTTACCTACAATACTTACTTGACTATCATAAACATCAGTGACAAGCATAGTTGCTTAAATGTTAAGGTAAACTTGTCTACTTGGGTTTTCTTGATGAAAGTAAGCATCCAAATAAGGTGGATGTTATTGTACTAATCTACTATAGCTGGCACCCACACTGGTAGTCTTTTTGATTCTTAAGAAATGATAGTCTAAACCTACAGAAATAACCTAAACACATAATCCCTGTTGTATCTTTTGCTGTGGGATTCGTGGTTGAAGAATTTGTCATTTTGGGTACTAATAATATTCTCGTCATTTTTCTTATCCTTCCTAAACTAACTTACAAAAATGTGAACTATATCAGTGCGTTGTATACTGTTACTTTAAGACCGATACAACAAACTGTAAAAATGTACTCTGTCATACGAATAAAACGTTTTCCAGTCACCATGAAGTTTTGTTAAACAATTATTATTATCTTTTCAAATTAAAACTTTATTGAATGATGTGCCGTTTGTTACGATAGACTCCACCAAGAAAATCTTTAAGATAATTATTCTAAAAGAGTGGCCCACGACACTAAAAGTTTATTTAATGTCGCTGGATACTGCTGAAAGTTGGATTATATTAGAAACATTGGTTGTGTACATCTAAAATATTAATTTTTTTCTGTTCCCTCGTGCAATATAAGTAGTTTTCTCTTGCGTACAACATGTTACATTTTTTCAACTATGAAATGATAGAAATGTGGTTACGTATAGCCCCATCATTTCAGTTCAAGACCAATGCAGAGTTGGCTTGGAGGTTATTTAAAAGGAAAACATCCTACCTTTTAAATGACTGCATGAATCTGTCTCATTTATGTTCAGTTCATAATTCAGATAAATTTCTTTTCGAATCAAGGTTGATGTCCTCTTAAGGCTGACCCTTTACACATGCTAGCCAGAGAAACTTTGGTGATAAAATCTCGTTTGGTTGGATAATACGTCACCTTAAACAGATCAAGTGTCTTATTTGCGATACTCTTGCTTACTGGCAAGTGATGTTAACATTCTATCCTTGACAGGGATTTGTTTTCTTTTTCGCCTTGTTTTAGCTTAATTTGTTTGTTGTATTTTAGTTTGATTATTTGTTTTCATATGATTGCGTCATTTCGATATTTTTCTAAATAGGCTTTCTTGTGGTTTTTTGATATTTGGATTGTCTTCTCGACTCTGAAATCCAGTCGCCTCCGTAAATCGGAGTAATGTGGGCCGGTGGAAAAACATATAAGTACATTATTACCTGTTAATCAAGGCAGAGACAGAGATACTGTTTTGAAATACAGTGTAACATTGATATAGCGGCCACCATCGGGATTTCACAAAAATGTCCGTTATGTTTGGGACTTTTTTACATAAATTTCCAACCTTAGCACCCGATAGTGGAAAATGGAGACAGCTTTTGGCTTAGTCATGCAATGAAGACTTTGAACTCAGTCGCTAATACAAAAAGGCTTTCCTTTCGAGGTATGTTAAGGATGGCGAAAATTTGCCCTCGTCATACTGGCAGTCCAAGTATCGAAAGAATTGTTCAAAAGTCAACAACGGACAACTACCAACATAACAGCGCAAATATGAGTAGAATATGACATGCATAGATGGGAACAGTAGGTTTACGAGACTTTCTTTGCTTAATCACCAAACGTGTGGATTCGGCTTTAACAAGAAGTTGTAGTTTGTAAGGAGCGCCTTTTAGTGAATTAGATCATTTGCGGAATTCTGACGAACGTCGGTCGTAACTGAGGCACTTAAGGTTATGTTTAAAGTTAGGTTTAAGGTTAGGTTTTAAAGGGAGGTTTAAGGTCATGCACTCTGCAGTGTGCAGTATATCGGCGAGCCGTGGGAAGCGTTTCACAAGTTCTTTGAGCAGTCATGAAACCTTATTGAAGTTTTGTTTATCTAAGTCGATTGGACGTACATATATTTGTTTATGAAGCATATGATTCAACAGTATTTCATGTTTTCTTGAGTTATCTCACCAGATTTCTCGATATGAAAAATTGTTTGTTTAATCACCTTGATGATTCAAAGAGCATGCAAACAACACAGATATAAGGAAAAGAATTGACAATAATTGTGTAACATTTCAATCTGAAACTTATGGCACGAGGCAAAGAGGAATTCTGGCAGAAGTTTTTTAACTGCTGGAAATATAGACTCACCGAGTTGCGTGAAATTCTCTGCACTTCCCAGAGTGAAGACGTAGTACTAAGACACGAGGTATGCTAATGCCGTCACTCTGTACAACAACAACAACAAAGGTGACAAGAGTGACTGCAACGATTACTTCGTTCCTTAAACATCATTTATAAAGTCTTTGCACGTTCTGTATTGAAGATGCTTCAGGTAGTTGCGCTGCTAGTCAATGCCAAATCACATTGTGATTTCCTTGCCAACAGATCCAGTTTTGACGTAATTTTCTTCCTGGAACACCTTCAGGAGAGATGTACTGAGCAAAGATAGTCTTCGTTGCGTTTATAGATCTCTCAGAAGCTTTCCATCTGGTCAGTGGAGATGGCCTCTTTAAAATTTTTCCCAAGATTGAATGCCTTCCAAACTTCTCGGGATCATCAGATCTTGTCACGAAGATGTGAAAGACACTGTTCTGCTTGACTGCCCAAGGTCAGCTGGTTTCAACATAAAAAATGCGTTAAAAAAAGGCTGTGTCCTGGTTCCCACCCTATTTTCTTCGTTGTGAAGCTAAACACAACTTTGGTCCTTGCCCTGAATGTAATTAACCACCAACTTGACCCAATAGCAGGGGTGGGAGATCACGGTTGAATGACTAGTTGTCTTTGGGACCTTTTCTGTTGAGCTGTTTAGTTCAGTACGAAAAGCATCAGATTTGCAGTATTGAGACCAGGGTCACAATCATAACTTTACTTATAGACTTGTACTTGGTTGATGTAGACATTGATCGGTTGCTTTGGGTTTTATGCATTCCTTTTTAACAGTATACACATCGTGGTCGAATTTGGTTGGCAGTTAACTTTTTTTTTAGCAGTGAACACCAACAACTCAGGTCAAGGAAACTTAAGTAGGGAAATCTTGGTGCTGGCTAGTCTCATCTTAGATTAATTTAAAATAGAACTGAATACTTGAGTGTAAAATTTTAAACCAACAAATGCTTTATGTTGTCATAGTCGTTTCATAGAAGCGACGTAGCTAGTTCAACATTAATCTCTTAGTCCATTATACGGTGCAATGAATGCCATAGGGATAGGTGGATTTATAAGACAGAATCTTTGTTTTAATATTATTAGCGAGAATTCAGATTTCAAGGTGAGGCATTATCTTCCAATTGTTTGGTACCTAAGCTTCTTACAGGTTGGTCTCTTAGTTTCTTATCTCTTTATTCATGCAGTTAGTGCTAGGCTATAGTTATTTATAAATGGGAAATATAAAAGGGCCATCTTTAAGTGAATAAATTATATCATTTGCATCCATGGATCGTAAATAAAGAACTGCGATTAGCAACGCCCTCTGCCTAAGTACACAATATACTCTTGCAACCGCGTCAGAGACTTTTAAGTATTCCTCGTGATAAACATTTGATTAATAATGATAGTTCACCCACTGAAAAGAACAACCATGATGTGTTGGTATTTGAAATTAATCGGGAAAGTAACTAGCGACAGACAAGTTGTAAAGTAATACCTCTATTCTATTTGATCATCAAAACACTCTACATGTCCTTGGATTTAAGAAAATTATGTACCGCAAATAGACATGTACTGTGTACTTAATTAGTTTCCACACTGTAAAGAGAATTATATGAGTTGATAAAGTAAAAGAGTTGAGCTTGTATTTAAGGCAGCTGAAATACAAGTTATAATTTGCGCTCTACAAAGTGGAAATGCTTGTGTAACTTTACCGCCCTCTTGAAGAAGATAACGTTCCATCCGCAAATTTTCGACTTAGGTAAGGAGACTGTTTATGTGCTTTTACGTTAGTTCTATCGTCTAGGTTTTGTAGAGTGACTCAGTCACATAACTAAGGTCCTGTAGGTCCAAACTTTGCAAATGGATTGTTTTCTCTTTAAAAGAGCAATAGGGTTGCAAACTTATTATTTAATCAGGCATCTAACCCAATGCTATATGTGACATGCACAGTAGGAGATGACATGGAAAGATAACAGGTAATCAATAGACAGAATAGAGATTTGAAGATGATTGGATAGGGAAATTACAAAAGTATGGTACATATGTAATGTAAAAGAGGGGTTGGGTAACATGGACCCGCCGTCCGCCTCCCCGCGGCAACCCCTGGTCAAGCACTGAAACAACTGGGCTAAGACAAGGCATGGGCTAGCAACCCGCTCTCGTGTACATTAGAATCGCTACGTAAACAACTAAGATATCTGATGCAATTGATCGGCACAAAAATAAAGGCATTGCATACATGTCATCTACGACGGACCCAAATCAAAGTCGTAAGGACGTTGGAGCCACAACGAGCTGGATTCTGAGCAACAAAACAAGTCTTTGACATCGTTTCTGGGGTCAGACAAGGTTGCATCTTGTCTCACTGTTCCTACTGGCGGCTGATTTCTTTTGAAAAGGACTGCTGATGGAGCAGGCCGAGGAATCCCTTAAACAGAGAAGTCGAGACTTTGCCGATGATGTCGCCTTGTTCCCTGAAGACATAGCAGATCTTCAACATTTAACAATGTCCCTACAGCAGAACGCTGCAATAAATGGACTGCGCATCCGGAACAAGAAGGCTAAAGTTATGAAAGTGGGCAGCAATACCAGCCAAGCAGCTGCAGTCAAGGTGAACCGACATGAGTTGAGTGAAGTCGATGAGATTTTCGTGCCTCGGCAGTTTTCTGAGCAACAGTAATGACATCGACTTGGACATGAACTCCAGGAATGGGAAGGTGGCTGTAGTGTTCCAACGCATGTATCGGATTTGGACAAGCTCAGCACACACATCCAGCTGCGCCTGTACAGCAGCATTATACTTTCCACAGCCTTCTACGCCTGCTAGACATGGAAAAGAAAAACCAGTGCGGACAGACGCCTAAATGCTTTCCAGCAGAGATGTCTCCGAGAGATCCTTAAAGTCACCTGGCGAGATCCTATCCGGAATGAGGAGATCCTGCAGAGAACAAAGTTTCAAGCGCTACAATAGATCGTGACGAATCGCCGGTTTTGCCTTGCAGGTCACATTTTGTGCCTTCCAGTACACCGCTCAGCCAATACAGTGATGATGTGGACCACGTCCCCCCCACTCCAACAGAGGCAAGCGCAAACGAGGAAGACCAAAGATGACCTGGACCTGGCGACAGACCTTCCAGGACGACCTGAAAGCCGTCAATTGATCTTGGCAGGTGTGTCATCCAACTGCCGCTGCAGAAAATTGGTCGAATTATGTTACCAACGGAACAAGACGCACTGAAGTCTAAGATAATGTAACGTAAATGAATGCTATGTGTGACAAAGATCTGATGCACAATGAACGAAAGGCAGCGTAGACGCAAAGAAGATATGATGGAGCTGCAGTATTGACGTTGTTAAGAGGCAACAGTGTATTAATGGGTTTGCTAAGAAAATGTGAAGAAGGCATGATACACGTGCAGCACAAATGGGATCTACATATGGCGGAGACGTGATTATGATGTTACGAAGAAAAGACACGGATTGGACAGAGTTCTGGTAGAAATGTAAGGAGAATTAAAAGGAAACGTATTTTGAATGTGATCTATATAAATGCAGGTGTGATGCAGATTTGGTGAAAACGCATTGCAATAAGTTTGTAACTTTGTAATGGAAATGGGCTGTAAATGCGAGGGACGCGACAGTGGTCCACTGAAAGTGAATAAAAGTATATGGAGATAGCCTGGGGGTGTAATGAAGATGTGACGAAGATAGACTGGAGGTGTAATGAAGATGTGACGAAGATAGACTGGAGGTGTAGTGAAGATGTGACGGAGAGAGCCTGGAGGTGTAATGAAGATGTGACGGATATATAGTTGAAATAGTTTTAAGACAAGATCAAAATTGAAAGGAATTACATTAGACTTGTATGTCTTCCAACACAGAACTCGGATAATCAAAGATAAATGCGCGTGTTTGCGCTACAAAGTGACCTGCCTAGGAAAGGAAATCTTCAGGCTCAAATAAAATTGATTCGTCACATGATGAAATTGTAGCGTGAAAGGAAATGCAGAGCAGTGCTCCAACTGTCCTATTTCTGAATATATTGAACCACTTACACTGCTTTCAGCTAGGGATTTCAAGTGAAATTAACTGGAACTGGACAAGTCAACCTTCTATCGCTTGCATTGTTAAGGGGGTTGTGCAATATTTTGCTGCACTGACTCGCTGGGTGGGAACACAAGACATCAAATAACGGTTACAGTTGGCGGGATCTTCTCGGTGAAGAAATGCCGGAAATTTTGGCCATTATATAAAAGAGTTTAAGTAGACTCGGTCATTTGATTGTATCTGCAATATGGTTGTATCAATCATTTAGCTGTAAGAACAAATTTAAAGAAGTAAACATTACTTTTTAACAGATACTGATTGACTAGTTCACAGATAATTTAAAACCATTAGTTCTGAACCTACAAAAGTGGATGTGGATTCGTTCGTGTGATAGCCTGTTAGACAGGTTTCTTAGTTTTATCTTAAAACAGTAAAGATTGTTCCTTACCTGAAAAATATAAGTGAAATTAAGAATAAGAAATATGCGACAACTTTGCGTACTTCTCAATGCATACCTTTTGATAAAACCATAGCCAACGAAAGTCGAAATTCTGAAATCAAGAGCAATCGACATATCAACTGCATTTATTCCAATAGCGTACCTTGCATCGAAAATTGGACGTTTTGCGCAGTAACAAGAGGAGGTAGGAGTCGAGTAGCACTTCCTATAATTAGTTTCTACGAACTCATGCGCAAAAGATCAAGAGAGTCATTAAAGGAAGTGAAAGATTAGTATCATAAATTATCGTAAAATAATATTGTAAATCAAATTGTAATGACAGATGAGCCAACAATATACGTATTCTTATCATTCCTGAGTCGAAATCCTTAGCATATTTAATCAAAGACGATCATAGAGTTTTTATCAAGAAACGCCCGCAATGGAAATGAAAAGTTAGCAAAACTAGCTTTTCTGCAACTATAAAATTGAGTTAATAGCTCAACTAATTTTTATGTTGCTAACTAGCTCTTAACGACTATTTATTTACTTCATTTTGCTGTTTTTTGGTTGCAATCTTTTGGTATCGCATTTTTACAAATTTTAATGGTTTTCACGGTAAACCTCATATTGTGTACAGGAGTTTATTGTGTTTTGAGTCAGTAACCTAAGCCTTCCTCAAAATATCCTTCTCCCATCCTCATGAGGATTTAAGCGTTTTTCGAAACGTAGCTCGAAGTTAGATAATTACAGTAAGCTTATTTAAATCAAAGCTGGCTAATCATAAGTAATAAAGAAAAGGAAAAGAGACAATGAGAAAATAGAAAAACAAAAGTACTATTGCAAGAGTCCAAGTGAAAAAACGAACTCGGTATTGGAGGCCGTCTACCCAAAACCAAAAAAAAACAGGACTCTGTAGGCAGAAAGAGTTTTTTCACTTGGACTCTTCCAATGTTTTGTTTTTCCATTTTATTTTTTCCCTTTATATTTATTGTTTATGGTTGACTAGTTTTGATCCATTTTTTCTATTAAAAGATTATTTAAATCATTTTTTGAGCTGACATGCTAAAAGTATACGAAATTAATACCGTAATAATAAGTTGCATAGAAGATGTACATCCTATGTATTTAGATCAAAGGTTCACTTTGGATCTACAATCGTCTGATGCAGTCTTGAATTTTGTTAGTAATAAACAATACACGTGGATTAGTGGAATTCGAGTGAACCACAACATGGTCTATCGTTGTGTTTTCTTATCTTCAGTAAACAATTTGGCGTGGTTATCCGAATGACTTTTCAAAAGGTCTCTTTGAGTTGAAACTAAAGAGGAGGACGACTATTTCATGTTAGTTTGATGCTTTTCGTAAACAAAGATAAGCCCACAGGTTTACTGAAACTCGTTAAATAAGTGTTGAACGTTAAACTGTTAAACCCAAGATAAATATCATCCTAAGAATGATTCATTTCAGAAAAATAATTTATATCGAGATTTCCTATGATTTCAGTTGCTACACGTGTTAGGAGATACTGTAAATTAATACTTCTGATGCAGATTTCCTTTGGTTCCCATGAAAAGCTATCAACTCGACAATTTAGTAGACCATAACGGTGACTTTCCCACGTTTCAAGATTTGCAAGATACGTACAGCGTATTGTGCTTTGCAAATTATTGGTGAACACGTTAACTGTACGTTTTGTACTTTATAAGAAAGTTGCAAGCAATGATGTTGCCTGCTTCACCGACAGCAATTTATAACCTTGTAACATTGTAAAGCATTTTCTTAACAATAAAAATGGGTCAGTGTTAGATAAATGACATTTTTTACATCTAAGTTATGTCTTACTACACCAGTTCCTTTCCTGTTTGTTAAGGAAAACGTTTAATATACATTAAGGCTCGACTGTACGGATACATGTATTACTTACCTTTATTAGCCGTTTGCAATTTTATTCAGCTTTTAACTTTAACGTATTCTCTTTTAGAGATGATTACAAGAAGCAGAAGGCTTTCATGCCTTCTAAGTAAGCTTTTTTATTAATTCACTGATTTCTCACTTATTTTAGTATAAAGTAAATGTTACGCTACTTACTTGCCTCTTTACCCTTCTGTTCCTTCAAGCTTTTATGTTTATGCTCCTGTTGCTTCTCAGTCTTCAACTGGGAGACGTCCTTCCTTCTGTGTACAAGTAAGCTGCAGATACTAGTTTTTAAATCTATGCTTTAAAAGGATAGACATTCTGTACACCTGCCTAGCTACATGGTCTTAGTCTCCGTTTTGCTTATTCAGTAAATAGGTCTAATTAAAGTAAGGAGGTAAAGTAATCAGAATAAAGAAATTAAAAGTAGATGCACATAGTCAAAAGAGTGCAACGTAATTATAAGAAATGAATTTTTTTCATTTGGCTTCAGTTATTACAGATTTAGCAATAAAAATAGCTGAAGATTGCAAGCTGAATATTATTTTATTGATGAGATATTGTGTTTGCTCCTCATGTAATGTAGACATGAAAACAAGTTGAAGTTAAAGAAGCAAGCTAATTAGTCGAATTTTCTGTGGTGACAATTTTGTACTTACTTTTCAAGAAAATATCAATGTACTCTTATAAAGATAAAATCAAAGTCCAAAAAACATCTTTTTCTATATGCAGAAACTTAAACAACTTAAAGAAAATAGGGCGAGTTTTTATTATTTGTACTGGCCAACAGGAAACTAAACCTGCTTAAGTGTTTAAGGATATATTTATGTTTTACTCATAAGTGAAGCATCATCACAAAAGCTGGACTAAAAGGAAGCCGAAAGGAATGTGAGCTCGTTTGAGTGTAGGCTTTTGAGTATAAGAGTGAAAGTTTAATTCTTTGGTGATTAGGTATAAGTTGTCAACAAAAAGGTTAACCCTTATCATTTTCTGCATGGCCATGTAGGCTGTGAATTCTTGTTTGATCCTGGCAATGGTTTTAATCCTAGAAAATATATTGGAAGCTAGTTCAGGAGCTAGTTTGTCCCTTTTGTTAAAAATAGATGCTATGGCTACTGGTATAAAAAATATAATCAAACAAAGAGTTTCCTATTACTTTTGATTGACTGATTTGCTAGTTACATGCAAAGTGCCAAGGCCTTCTTCGATGAAAATTTTTCTTTACATCGTTTTGTGGGTCCTCCGCAGTTTATGTATATATCAGGATATTCCTTGTATTAATTCGATTTTGGTTAAACTTTATTCGTATAGTATACACGCAACATAAGTAAACCTCAATAAGCATTCAATTTGTAAATCATCGCTAGCACCAAGATTCTGCTAGTCACACTGTTGATTTGTGACCACATGTTTCTGCATTCCCTTATTATCTATGGTGCATCCATATCAAAACACCAAGTAATGAAACTTGCTGGTCAAGAACGCTGAAGTTGAGCTATTTTGGCACGGACCATCGTTTTTGCTCATCTTTTCCTTGCAAGAGGACTGTGCAGTAGTGAAGACTTGATCATAGAAAACTTTTGTTGTGCCGACATGAACTGTGTTAAACCCATTTGCTTGACAGGATATAACAGTCACATTCGTCATTAGGCTCTGCCCGCCCATTTTTCTAGGTTATCAAAACACTGTATTAAAATCTCCGTGTTGAACGTTTCGGGGGCATGTAATCTTCAAACCGTTGCACGTGAAGCTGTTGTTTGCTTGGCAACCAAACAATTTCGAACAGTGCTCATGTCGAATGCAACGTCAGTGCCATCCTAGTCCTGCTTTTGTATGCAGTCTTAAACACTAACAACGAACGCCTGTTGCAGCTGTCGTGCTCTATTCCTGTCAGTGGTAATATCTTTTAGGAGTTCACTGCAACAACAGCATCTTAGCGACAGCCCTCTTACCCACACAGAAGTCAAATATTTAATTCACAGTGCAGGAGTACATTAATGACAGCATTTTTTCTCACAAAGTGAACTTTTGGGAACGAGCGTTCGAGACATTTTTGAAAAATGATGACCTGGGCTTGTTGAGTTTGCATGTAAACAAAGGTGACCCTAAGTCCATGTGTACCGGCCCTAAAAAGAAAAAATTACATCTGATGATTATATGTATGAAATAACTCCTCTTCAAAAGACCGGGTAATTATGCAAATACTCATTACATGTTTTTGACGTAAGAACTAGTGAATTTTGATGGAGACTTGCTGTTATCAACCTTTTTTCTATTTTCAGCCAAAGCTGTTCATAAATTGTTCTTATTTCTACCATCCTTTGGCAAGGTACGTTTTGATGCCAGTTCTGTCCTTAATGAACAATAGGCAATTCTAGAATGCCACCAATATAGAAATCAATTGAGAAATATTTGTAACAGAAAAATACGTACGTAATGAATGAACATGAGATAAAGGTTTTATTACATACCAGCTAATTCAGTGGGAGAAGGGTAGCTCCTCGGGATACCATTTTACTTTTGTACTGCTTCAATATTTTTGTACTTACAAATGATCAAAGCTATGGTTATTTACTTAATTAGGGAATTTGCACAGTTGTCTCTGAAAACTGTTATTTGTCAGTATCAAGACAGGAAACAGAACTAGAGGTCACCATTAAACTGGAGTGTGAGTGCATGCGTATTAAAGTTTCAATTCCTTCACAGAATCCACAGTTCATAGTTCATATATAATTTAATTTCTCTGCATACAATTTATTATTCTAAAAGTACAAACCAACAATTTACTGAAGTAATATTGTTAGAGAAAAATTGATACAATAATACAAGAAAATTATCACAATATATAGGTATATGAGGGATTGAACAAATTGCATGCAGAGAATTACTTAAAAGAGGAGCTCTCTCAATAGGTAAACTAATCGAGAAGAGAGCGCCCCCTACTCTAAGATATCAGGTAAATTTATTTGAATTTAAATAATTGTTCATTTTCATTATCACTTAGATTTATCAGGAGACCTTGTTCAATAAACAAATTTTCAGTCTTGATTTAAATGATGTTTTGAATGGAGCAATTCGAGGTTCATTGGGCAAAGTATTCCAAAGTTTAACACCAAGATAGCGAATTGATTTTAGGCCAATGTACTGAAGACTGTTTCACCGGAAAATTTATAAATCACCAAGACTGATCTGTCTTGTGGAATGTTCACGAACAGAAGAGCTGATTAAGAAAAAGTCATGAAAGCAGCTAGGTAAAGATTTATTATCAGAATCAAAGACAAAAGTTAATAGATGGAGTTCAAAAATCTCGGAAATCCCTAAAAATTGGAAGAGAGGGGGACATACGAAGCTTAAATGAGATAGCTCTGACAGCTTTTTTCTGTAATTTGAAAATGGGATCAATGTATGATGCAGATGTTTGACCCCAAGCAATAATTCCATATCGTAAGAAGGAAATGAACAAAGCATTGTACAAGCAAATTAAAACATCTCATGGGAGTAAGTGCCTAATCTTGAAAACAATTCCTAGCTAATGTTTTGGAGAGCTCACTGAGATGGTATTTCCAGCTTAGATGCTAATCCAGAAGGACACCTAAGAACTTAACGAACTTAACTCTTTTAATATGTATCTTCCCTATTTTGACAGTTGATTCAAATGGAATATTGACATATGGAGTCTGAAAGATAATATAGTAATATATACAAGTAGACAAGATCTTATTTGATAAGCCAACATTTTTCTAATCTACGGCCTATAGAGTCTGTGGGCTTCCTGATCATTGCAGTTGATTTCACCTAACAACTTTAGTTAGTGTTATGGACTACAAAAGGCTTTCATAGCAATTGCTTATAAGTCGTCAATTATCGTGGGCTACTTACTTTACTATTGGATTTTATGTTTTTCTTTGTTGTCTACCTGTTCCTATATGCAATATCCACCAGTTCTAAGGAAATTTTTTTCAATGGTTTTTGTCATATTTTATTGCTACAGTTCTTACAGAAATTCCCACGATATTGCAATTTTTCCGCAATGGTAATTCAGGTAAAACACGAGCATTGATTTTGAATCTGACATGACAGTAGATTGACCCTGTGCTATTAACTTCGATGATTGTATCATTATCATAATAGCACATTGTGCCATTATCATATGATCTACTTCCTGGCAAGCATCCTTTTTCCTTGTTTGCTTTCCAAATGCTATGAGAAATAACAGGGTAATAGCTTGGCTAAAGGGGAGAGGGAGATTGTAGTTTCGATATAAGACAGAGTGTCGGTGGCATGGTTTGAAGAATTATAGTAGAACTGACAATATTGCATAACGTTATTCAAGTGACTTCTCAGGTAAAATTAATGTTCACGGAAGCAAAGGAGAAGCTGGAAGTGAAAATGTCTTCTGATTCATTTATTCATAAATCCAGAGCACGTATCTCTTGCAACATTGCTATCAAAGTAATAGTAGTGATAGCAATGTCTTCAATTATTACACTTTCAAGTGCATTTTGAAATTCAATTTTAAATAGATATCCTGGAAATGATATTTGTCAGGACCATGCACCTCGAAAGCAGCAAAACAGGAATACCACAGAAAAAGGCTCTGTTTAAAAAGAGCATAAAAGATAATTTTTATTAGTCTATGAGAATAAAAACCGGCAGAAGTTATGGGTAGCAATAGTAAGAAGCGTGGTAATACTGATATTTATATGGAAATGATCAGAAACGGATACTTACAAGTACACAAAAAAACACATAATAAACGGCTATAAATTTGAAACCGCTATAGGAAATATTTTTATTATGTGTCTTTATTATGGTATAAAGACACAAGATCAATAGATGCACCAAAAAAAGCTGGATGGCCAACATACGTCAATACGCTGCGTAAGCGGATATGGCTTCTGATTGGCTAATTGCCGGCGTCCTTAGTTACGTGGTGGTTACGGATTTTGGCCTAAATGTTAGTAAACA
>JANTCA010090749.1:0-13679 GCA_024741275.1 Chironex yamaguchii
TCCTGTTTATTTACATAATGACACTTGGAATAATTAACGATTGAAACTACCAGTGATGGTTTTGTAATGAACAATTTGAATAATTGCTTATTTTCAAGCTGGACTTGTAATAATGTAAAGTTTTAAAAACCAATAAAACAATACGATAAGATGAAGTGCATTTCTCTATTTCATTGCTTTACAAAATGTATTGGCAATTCTCAGTAATTCTTGTTTCCTTTGCACTATTTATACAACAATAATACCATTTCACTTGGTTTACGATAGCCGTTGACCATGCCTTCTTTCTTGGCATTTTACAAATTATACTATATGAAACTCATGTGTGCCATCTGACAGACTGAATGATTGTTTTAAGAAATTCGTAAACAGACCTTCCTACTACCACGGTCATGCATGTAGCTTTGGTTGATTTTTTCTTGCATGTTGACAAAGCCCCATTCCTTCAAGGAACACGTGTGTTCCATAATTGATTGCAAGGATCTGCTCTTTATCCTTTCAATTCGTAAAATCCACCGTACTTGCTGACTTACTGTGAACTGGGCTTGAAACTACAAAGCAATTGTGCCAAACTGTATTCGGCGGAGCCAAAAGTTCAAATAAATGGGTTTGTGTCTGCTTAATTTTCCGTGTGTTCTAACCAGTACCACCTAAAACTGTTAATTTAAAGATAGATCTTTCAAATGGTGGAAAAAATCCGCTTCCTTCGGCAGTTTAACCTCCGTACTTGCCTTGTTAAAAGTTTGTTATCCATACCACGACCAAAGTAAAATGGCATTCAGGTTTTGCAAGTCTTTAGTGCTACTACTGTATTTACTTGTGGTGACAGAAATTATTACTGCAACGGATTAGGACGCAAGTGGCTCATCAGGAGAAAACAGTGGCTGGAAATTTTTTGCACATGGCATCCATGCCAAGTGTATCTGTTCCTTACTAAAACTATTTCATGTAAAGGCAGCATCATGTGCAAGCAAGGGGTATTTTTCATATGAATAGGTGGATATCTTAAGAGGGGAGGGGGAGTTTATAACGTCCTCCAGGGATCTGGGGGTACGTTACACAGGTCAATGGGGTTGGGGGGCTGGCGTGGGTGGCAAGAATACGCCTCTTAAAACCTTCATTTCGTGATCATTTGTGAACCAGTACAATAGGGAAAAAAAGCTAAGCTCATACTTTCCACCACAAAATGATTAACCTCTATAAGGGCTTATTTGAAGAGGAGGATTACCAGAAAAGTGGGTTTTATTGATTTCAGTCGTCACTATTGAGTTGGTAATTATGAGTTAACACTATTGAAGACATATGTTGGGTTCTTTTATGCTTGCAGTGTTAATTATCACATAGGAAGGGTTTGGGTGCAAACACAGTTTTTACCACGCTTCACATGCTCACGTCCTTGGATTTCTTTTGTTTGAAGTATCCCTTGTTGTCCAAAACGAATAATTTGTTGCTTGACCTGCTGTGATCGATGAACGGCCGCCATTTTGGAGGTTTTACTAACACGCGCAAAAGGATGCGCGAAAGGCGATTTCGGCACTCAGTTAAAGGAAAGAGTTTCATATGCGCGATCATCTAAATGTGGCAAGTGAAACCATCACATGTTTTAGTACATTTGGATTTAAAGTTGTGGCTGCTGCTAACGGAGTGAGAAATTAGCGTAGCATCAAAGTCTGACAAAGATATCAAATGTCCTTCTTCCCCTTAGCACCGTAACAGGAATTATTGTCTCATTGACATCTTCATACATTGATATAATAATGCCATCCTTTTCAGACTATGTAGTATTTTTTTCCTTTCCTTTACTCAGAAAAGGAAACAACTTCGTAGGTTATGCTTGATGACATTAAGATCATATTCGCCTGAAGTATGGAGTGCTTGATACATGACATATGATACTATATATGGGTACCTCGTCTGCTATGTCCATATCAACATTACTTCACATTTGGTTCAAGGTTTGGCTATGTTAGTAGTATGCTTAAGTAGCATTCTCTTCTCCAGTGTACAGCACTAGTGATATTCAACTCACCCTCTGTGGTGTTTGATCTAAAATATCATATGCTTTTCGTAATGGCTTGGCCTATTGTTGATGTTACTATTACTTTGCTCAAGTTCGATGTGTTACTAAGGTAAATGGAAGATAAATCGAAATATTTCCTTTAATATAAAATGAATAGTATGTCCTGTCTTGTCCTGGATCTTGTACTAAACACCGCATGATAAAAAGCTTTACAATCAATAATGCATCACTGTTAGTCCAGAACAACCAATTGAAATCTATCAAAATTATTGTGCTCGTTGCTGTTGTCTGTTTGAAGAGCTTGAGTCAGGGTGAAGCCAGATGCTGCTTGCTACAAAAATTAAAGAGAACATGGAAATAATCACTCATTGCATAGGCATCAACATAATGAGCAATTGGAAATGCAAAAATTAATGTCGATGAGCAGAGGTTCGGCAAAGCGTTTGATAGTTATTGCAAAAAACAAAGGGGTTTGTATGCTTCGAAGCGACCTATTGCTTACCTCGTTTCTCAGTTTGGCATAGACGCTTGGTGTCATTATATGTAAAATGAGATTCCTGTCACTTCTTTGTTGTTTATGTGCGGTCTTTGTTTTCAAGAATATTTACAATAAACATATAAAACAAAAAATGCATCATAAACTAATTACAAACAACAATTAATTACGACAACGTACATCAAATTTTGTCCCACGATGATCTAAACTATTCTGGCAACGGCATCACCTGGCAACTGACTGCTACAATTGTCTGACTTCTCTCTCTAAAGCCTGACTTTTTATTTAAATCTTACAATTATAACATGCCTGGACATGACACACTAGTCAGAACACCATGTGTGAAGCAGTCTTAGAATGTGAAATCAGTTCAGACTTCTTAACTGCCAAATCTCTGTCACAGAAGCTACAAGAAGCCTTTTTTGACAAAGAAACATAGACATGTTTGTTTTAAAGGCGATAACTTGTCTTTCCGACAGTGTCACTTCCATTAGGGGAGGAGCTGCTGTGAAAAATATTTATGTATCAAGTGTGCAATATTTTATCAAACCTCTCTCACTGATGTTGATTGGCTAATCAAAGAACTGGTTTGGAAAGAAGGCGAAGTCCAAATAAAAGTTCCTTTGTTTACAATTGGAGGTTGATTTACCAGGTCACGTATTGTTGATCACGCACACATCGCAGCGCGATTTGAAAACATAGACAATGATCTGAGCTACTCTTCCATAAAGACAATTTGGATGCTTTTCTGGAGGAGCTGGCCCCTTTTCGTAAAGTTTGGAAAGATTTTTGAGGAGTAGATCCTCTTTAAAACAGGGGGGGCAAGCTCTAAGATTTTCCGAAAAGACCACTTTTGATAATGGTTATCTTGCCACATTATATAGTAGATATGCTTAGCACGTGACTTCACGTCATGTTTCGAATTATCCAAAATTAGGAGGCAGAAAAATAAAGTAAATTTATATAAGCCTAGAAACCTCTTTCGATTTCATGCTTCGTTTTTAAAGGAAAAGTAGCTTTCTCAAGAGCAGTGATGTTGCAAATGTGTCAATAACTGCCTCGTAATCAGCACAAGACAACAGTTCACGCTCAACGCTAGTGAGCATCAATGCACATAGACGAGGCTGATCCGTAGATGATCGCAACCTGTTTTTAACTATCTTCAGTTTTGAGAATGAACTCTCGCACTTTGTTGTTCCAATAGGTAATGTTACAAGTATTTTGTAAAGACTGTAGAGATTTTTATATGCTGTTTGCAAATTATATTTTGAAATAAGCTGCAGTACGTTAACGAACTTTTCTCTTTTGATATCTGCATTTTTTGACCATGTTAGGTCTTTAGTTTGTGCTTTGCTTACTGCTTCTTTGATCCTCCGGAAGCTCTCTATAAACGTATTCCACTCTTAGTTTCCATTTATCCAAGCCATAGTCGTTGTTGAAAGAATTTGAAGGCAAATCTTCTGTACTTATTATGTCTGCAAATCTTTCCGGATCCAGCAATGCAAAATCAGCCAAAATTTCTTTATGTGATGTAAAGCATCTTCTAATAGACAATACTGCTGTGTCAATCACGCAGATAAAGGTTTCTTTTCTGCATCGACTTTGAGCATTTCCCTCCAGTTCATTGAAGCAAACTTCGCCCGGCATCTTCTTTTTCTTTCTAAGTCTTCTCTATACAAAATCATGTTCTTTTAATTCATGAGCTGCATAAAATTCCTTTGCTTCTTTCAAAACATTTTGAAGTTCTCCTCTAAGTTTGACGAGCTGTGATTGCACTGTCTCAACCAGTCTTATTGCTGTTAGAATGTCAATCTTTTCAGATTGCAGATACAGGCATGCAGGATCAGTGATGGCGAATATCTTGTGAAATAGATGAGCCGTTATGATTATATCGAAGCAAGATATTTTTTGCAGTAAGGCTTCTACATCAGTAACTGTTTCTTGCTATGCTCAGGTGTTAAGCAGTGCTCAAATGCATCTCCAAAGCAATCATACAGCTTGCCCGATTGGGCAAAGAAGACAGTCTCCAGAGTTTTCAGATGTGACCACGATTGTGTTGCTGAGACTTTCTGGAGCCTATGGACCTTTCCTATGCCAGCTTCCGTCTGGACATCTTGCAGAACGTCACTATGCTTTCTAGATGTCAAAAAGAAAGTATAAAGCTTCTCCAGTGTACCAAAGAGAACTCTAGCGGGTATAGAAGATCCACAGGCCTCCATGATAACAAGGTTTAGCACATGATCAAATGTCAAGATAAACAAACACTGAGGGCTCTCTGTCTGGATTCTTGTCTTCACACCATTATATTTACCTCTCATAACTGATGTACTATCATATGATTGCCCCACTGGATCAGCTACGTTTATCGAACTCTTGTTGAAAATGCTTTTCAGGGTCTGAACTAATCCATTCTCTGAAGATTCTTTCACTCGTTCGATACAGAGCAATCTCTCTGCAACATTGCATTTTTCATTTACGTATCGAATGATGACAGAAAGCTGATTTTCGTGAGCACTATCTGTTGTACAATCCATTGTGATACTGTAGTTTTCAGCCCTCTTTCTTTCATTTTCGATGGCTTGTTTAATGTGAGATCCTATGATTTCTATGAGCTTATTTTGAGATTCTGGACTGAGGAATGAAACAACATTGCCTCTACCGCTTTTGGTGTTCTTTTTTCCAATTCATTTATTATCAGTCATGACTTTTCTCTTCCGTTTTTCAGCCCATACACTTTTATGTGAACAGCCAAAGTCTCATTACATTTGGATATTAATTCTGCTAGAGCAAGTAAGTCTCCTTTATTTCTCTTATCCTCAAAGATACCCTCACGATGACCCCTGGAAGATAAACCTTGTTTTACGAAACAAATGACGATCTCGATAAATCGTTTCATCACTGCTCTGTTCTTTTCAGCTCTCTTCTTCCACTCAGATTCCATTTACATGTTTCGATTCGATATTTGCTAATGGATGCATGTTTGAGTACAGAAGTTCATGAAATCAACAGCGGAATCAATGTGACATTGAGATTTTTCATCCTTCCCAAACTTTTCGTGGGCATCTATCAAGTTTGAAAAGTCAGCGTGAGTGAAAAACTTATCTTTATTTCCTTTACCAAAAAAACATGAAAAAGTGGCAGAAGACAGCATTTTTGCTGGGAGAAAATGAAATCCAATTTCAGTGTTCAGTTTCCTTGCCTATTTTTGCATCGTACCTGCTGTCATTGAAAGAGCGAAAACGGGAACCGTGCTTGGACTTTGGGAATGCTTTTTGAGGCATTTCTGTTGATTTTGGCTGATTTGCACCATTTAAAATTAATCTTTTCTTCAGAACTTCGTCCATATTGCTGAGGTCAAACATTCTTGGATTGGACATTGTAACAGAATAGTCATCTAGCTCAGAGTGGACTTCAGCATCACCTTCTGCCTCATTCGCACTTTCTTCCTCCAGTAATCCGTTCATGCAAGAGTTTCCACCTTCTTTATTATTAGGAGAAGAGCACGTGGGGCTTATATCTGAATGTTTACTAGCTTCTTGACTTTCCTTTTGAATCGAAAGTACACATTCAACTTCAGAAGATTTTGTTGTATCTATTAATGGCACCTTCGAAGGCAAATCATTTATAGACTCAAAGCAGGAAGGAGATAAACCTGATCGCATTTTATCGCAAGTTTGTCCAAGCTCGTTAACAGCTTTGAGCTTCGAAGAAGATGAAGGACGTACCGCGTGTAGAAAAAGTAGCAGTTGTTGAAATTTCACGAGTTTAATCAGCAAGCTATAAATTACCCTCTTATGAGCTGCTTTGTTAGAGTTTAAGAATCTTTTCTCATGCAATGTGCATTTGGAAGACGGCATCTGCATCTTAATAGCACTGACAACATCATTAAAATGAGCATAAGTCTAACTATGATTTCATAGCTGGTCTAATTGTGTTAGTGTTAATGCAGCATCACCACAGATTTCGGAAAAGTTTCACATTCAAAGTATTGGGGAAGGAGAGGAGTTGTTATTTCATTTCTTGCACCAGCTTTTGTGATCAGAAAACATGCTGTTTCACACTTATTGTACAAGAGATTCAATAAATCATTAATAACCAGACGAAAATTGGAGTGGGAAAATTGGCGAGGCGTAATGTAGTATAAATAGCAGTAAATTGGCCAGCAGAGACCCTTTATTATGTATTGTCAGTAAGAGAAATATACTGTCCCGATATTGTCCTATTTTGTTTCTTTCCCAATTTTTTTTGTTGTTTAATTACATTATATGCTCCACAGGATAATCCCTCTTGCATGAATCAACAAAATGTGAAATTGTCTGTTCCAAGTAGAATGCACTATATTCAACAATTTCGGCTTTTTTCAAGAAGAGGCATTAAGCTGCCACCACTGTTCCCATTTATTCTACAACCAAAGTCTATTCTACAACCAAAGCCTATTCTACAACCAAAGTCTATTCTACAACCAAAGGCTATTCTACAACCAAAGCCTATTCTACAACCAAAGTCTATTCTACAACCAAAGCCTATTCTACAACCAAACGGGTTTACAAAATTCACTTGCAGCTACTCACATCTTCAACAGGATGTGCACAGTCATTGTCACTTGATTGGAATAAAACTGAACAATAACCACTTCTTTTCAAGTTCGCCGGCCTTCCAAACCAGTCCATTGATTAACTATGGTTTAAAAGTATAAATACATTTTGATAAAAACTAACCACATTATACGAATTATCTCGTAGGTTTTCCCTACAACCTACAAATAGCCCTATTGTATGTAGAAATCCCTACGACAGGAAGCCTTTATGAGCCCAAATTTTCGTGACTTCTTGGAAAATGTGGCAATCAATTGAAAGTAGGCCAAGACCTTCTGTTTGTTTAGGATGTACCCAGACTGCAGCCCGAATAGGGGTGTAGCCTCCTTTTGGATATTTTGCTTTCATGTACCTGTCCACGACTAACTTTGTTTTCAACATTGTGGATTTTGTTGGAGTGACTGATCGTGGAAGGATGCCTTCGTATTTGCTTGAATCGACAAATTTTCCTTTATTCTCGGTTGGGATTATTGCCTCAGATCATGTTGTGCTGGCAGGTGGCGGAGGAGCTTCAAAAACTGGGGTTCCAAACGTTATTGTAGGTATTTCGTGGCCATTTTTAATACGGCGTAGGTCTCCTCTAGTGTCACTCTAAGTGTCTAATGGTTATTTTTTGTTCTTATGTCTGTTTAACTTCAGAAACTAGAAAAATCAACGGCTGATCTTGGACTATATAAGCTATGCTAATGGGTATTTAACTGCATTTTCATGTAACCTAGAAGACCAAAACACAATAGTGCCGCTTCTGTTTTGAATATTTTATAACATCGATCGGTATCAGACATAAGCTTTACTTATGATGGAACGGCACAGGGTCTTTACGATCTGTTACCATTTATTGTGCAAGTAGTAGCATTTTCCTTTACAAGACATGACACCTAATGTTTGACCGGAGATGCAACAATCAGCTATCTAAAATCGAGGCTACTGGGCGAAATTTCTTGTCTTTAGAAGGAAAGTGACATTTGCTTTCATATATGGAGGTCCTTATTGTCAAATATGTAAAAGGGTGCTCAGATTGATTCAGCTTTGCATCAGAAATGTTTCTAGTGTGTGCACGTCCACTATCAAATGTTTCTTCACACTGTGAGATGCTGTTTTGCAATAATATTTTTTAGATTTTCGAGAAAGTGCTGAGGGTTTTTCTTGAATTATCCCTTAGTGGTTGCTGATCACGACGTTCATGTTGTAAAATGTAAATGGTTGATTGTCACTGAATTCTATCAATTCCTTATGCCACTGATTTATTTTAGAGGCAGTGAGCATCTACACTACTGAGTTGCATGCAGTTGATTTTCAAATCTAATGTCTTGTAGGTAAGAATCTTGGTGACATAAAAGTGCCTTCAAAAAGAATTGAAAATTTTGTTAGTTGGAAGAGCACTCAGACATTTTCAAACCTTTACTGGCCTATTCATGATTTGGTCACCCCCAAGGCCAAAATTCGCATGTCATATCAAGGAATGTAAGAGGTGTGTTTTTGCTGCCCTATAAGTAAAGTTAGTACTTGTTAGTTATCTTTATACTGAATTCCAAGCAAGAAAATGTTTGTGGCAAAAATTTGGGTTCAATATTGTAATAAAGCAAAATTTTTTGTTCCAGATATGACACATATAAGCTCTAAATTTTCAGAGTGACGTTTCATATTTACAGGATAAAGTTTTTACAACACAAACATCATCTGAAATTAGTTAGAAATATGTAAAGACCCACACAGAGAAATATTCTATTCCCGAGAAAAAGTCCCATAACCTTTTTAATTTTAAGATAACACATGGTATCACTTATTAAAGTTTTAGTATGGAATCAATCCTTTTTGATAAAAATAACCTGCCCAACTTCTAACCGTTCAGAACCCAACTTTATAAAATTTGATTTTAATTATTAACTTTTTATTCAATTCAAATTCCACCAAAAAATTTTGTCACATCTGGAATGTTCTGGATGTTTTAAAAGGGCAACTGCGCAACCTACTATGAATAAAGTAACAGAGACAGAAAAAACAGAGAACGACAGAGAAGGTACAGAGAGAACAAGAAACTAAATCCAGTTCATTTCATTCAAAACAAAGCCATTCGAAACAAAGCAAGCAAAAGGAAAAGCTATCCATTGAGTAAAGAAGGTATTACCATCAAATCCTAGAAAGAAAACAGAAGTGATCTGAGAATTTTTAAGTCATTATTACTTGGTGAGTGTAGGTTATTCATGAGAGCCGATTTATGTAACAATCCAACTTATTACGGGCAGGTATAAGTAGCAAAGTCTTTATTGTAAATAAACTCTGTCATCTCCTTAATGGAGCCATGTGCTTTTGATAGATCACGTGCCTGACACTTAATAGTGTAATAATAGTAGAATGTGTGATTTCTGAATGAACAGATTTGTGTATTTGTTAACATTTTAACTTAGTCAGACTTTGGAATATCAGCGTAATGGGCAGTTGTGATCATGTCTTAACCTTGCTTGTGAATCCTGGTAAAGATGATGATGGTTTAGCCAACCTTGCCCTGTTTCATGTCATCTTCGTCACCTACCTCCAATCAGTGAATCTGATTCTTTTATTTGTTATCCTCTATCAAATGTTTAGAAACTTTACCAAAGGATAATTAATGTCGATTGCCAGGCTTGGCAACATGCACCAAAAAGTGACACCAGCTAATTAACATAACATGATCATACGTGATGATGTACCAACTACTGTAAAAATATAACTTTACAACTTTCAGCATATGAAAACAGTTATTTGGTTATGTTATATTTTACACCCCCACTTAAAGTTATGATAACTAAGCTAATAGTTACTTAATCTGACATGTTTATAACATTTGTAAAATTTCTAAGTTTTCTGCCTGACACAGGCTTTTTCTTAGACTCAATGTACTTTAACTTAACTAAACCCTTGGCAACTTCTAACCTAATATAGTGATACTTAATGTCTATGTGTTTAGACCTCTGGTTTTGAACTAGGTTTTTAGCTAGGGCTATAGCTTCTTTGTTGTCTACATGCATTACAACACTGACATCTCTATTAAATCCTGACATGTCAACATACAACTGCATGAGAAATTTTGCTTCTTGTATAACAGTGGTTAATGACATGAAGACAAAGCTACACACGGTTGCTTCCTACTTTTGCAGGAAATTAAAGCACCATGCTTGTACAGTTAAAAAGCATAACTATTCACACTGTGTCTATCCTCAGAACCACCCCAGTCAGAATTACAATAGCCTTCCAAGCACAAAGATACATCAGCATCACATTTTTGAAAGCTTAACTTATATCATGAGGTGCTCTTCAAATACTTCAGCATGTGTTTAGCCATGTTTAAGTACACTTTGTTGGCTTGCTCAGATGTTGTGACAACAGTGTTACTACAAAAGATAGATCTGGCCTAGTACATGTCATTTCATAAATATTAAATATTGTGTTTGCTCAGATTGTGTTTGCTTCACTCTTGAACAGGTCTTTCACTGCAGTATCGAGTATTGAGATAATTTCTTTAATAGGGATGTTTCTTGGAGTTGAAGAGAAGTTCAAGCCTTTCATAAGCAGAGATTCCTCTGTTTCTGTTACGGTATGGTTGGATAGGTTGGTCATCCAGTTAGACTTGCCTTTGGGCAAAGACAATTTTCAGCTTACAATCTTGCAAGGTACCCAAAAATAGCCTAACAAGAGATGAATGGTGTGGTATAAGAACCCTAAAGTATGATAAGTCAATCTGCATCCTGCCAGCTGACAAAGGACGTTCAACTGTCATCCTCAGTAAAATTGTCTACATTCAAAAGTGCTATGATCACCTTACAGTGGACCCTACACCAGAGTCAACCGTAACCCAATCAATGCTGTGGAGACCAGAGTGAGCAGAATACCCCTTGCCTTGCAGAAGGAGGACATCCTTGATAACTACCTCTACCACCGAATAAAGCCCAAAGACTCACCTCTACCACAGTTCTATGGAGTTCCAAAAGTACACAAACCAGATGTACCAATTTGCCCCATCATGGCTTATTCTGGAAGCCCACTCCATTCACTCTCACATCATGCAGCTGATCTCCTGAGTCCCTACACAAAGATGAGGTCACATCATTGCAGTAACACAGTCGACTTTGCTGACTTTGTCAAATGACATGTCCAAGCAGATGAAATCATGGTCTCCTCTCATGTCACACCCCTCCACGCAAGCATACCAATCACTGATGCCGTAAACATTGTTGAAGACTTACTTTGTCACGATGATTCTTTACCATCAAGAACTACAATAAAGCTCTCAGATATCCTGGACCTATTAAAATTACTCCTTATCAACACATGTTTCCTGTTTAATGATGATATTTACACTCAAACAAACGTTGTACCAATGGGCTCTCCTACATCCTCTGTGATTGCTGAAATATTCATGTGGGTCTTTGAAACCACAGGACTGTCAACCGCTGATCAAGCACCATCTATTTGGGAAAGGTATGTGGATGATGTCTTTGCAATCATCAAGAAAGATCATCTACATGGGTTCTTTGAACATATGAACAACCTGCATCCAAATATCAAATTCACTACGGAGACAGAGGAGGAAAAGCAAATACCCTTCCTTGATGTCCTAGTCCAAAGGCAGTCAGATTCCAGCATTTCTGTCGCCATCTACAGAAAGCCAAGTCATATTGACCATTATCGGAACAATGAATCACATCATCCATTGTCAGCCTGAAACAGTGTTGTTACAAACCATTTTGGAACCTTTTTAATTTCAAGTGTGGGAAAGAACATTTACTGGAATGTGAAGTTATAATTAGTGAGGATTTCAGTAAAAACCACTTCGTAAAACAGCAAGGAGAGATAATGTCAGCCCATTGGAATCAAGAACAGCTGAGTCTTTTTTGTGCTACTGCATACTATGTATTAAATTAAAGAAAATTTCAGCTTTATGTTCTGTGCTCAGATGACCTTGGTCGTGACAAGGACAGTAATCTATTCCTATAACAGATTTATTGTACAAGACTTAAGTGCATTGACTTAAAGTGTCCATTATTGGTCTGATGGTCCATCTATCCAGTTTAAGAACCAGTTTAACTTTACTGGATAGTTGACCTTTAATTTTTTGAAATGGATTATGGATATTCTGCAACATGGAACATTTTGGTTAACATCCCATGGTAAGGGCAAGAATGATTGAGTTGATGGTGATGTTAATAGTGCTATCTGGGACAAAACCTTGCAAAGAAAACTTGTAGTTACTAACTTAGGTGTATGCCATCAATTGCAAGTGAGATACGCATTCTAGTGTAAGAAGGGAGGTACTATGACAAGACTGTTGCCAGCTATGTGTGAACAAGGAAACACCAAGGAATACTTGTTTGTATGTATGAAACAAATAAAGTCAAGTAACAGTAATATTTATACACTAGATGAGGATGACAAGGTCTGAATTAGAATGAAGTTATAGGCAAACTGGTGTTTCTAATTTAACAATTCTCAACTTTTATTATTAAGACAGGTTTTCAATTTGGAGTTCAATTTATTGTTGTAATGTGATTTTTTCTTGGAGAAATCAGTTTTGTTGGACTGTCAGAAAATATTGTCACATGTGGAAGTCATGTCTGGAACAGTGCCTTATCTAAAAATGTAGTCTATTGTCATAAATATTTTGTTTCAAAAAAGTCAAGACATTCCTGTAGACTCTTCATATCATCAAGGTTTACAAACAAAGGCACTTTTGCCCTGTTTTAAGTTTGATTAAGAGTTTTCAAATGATATTTTTGGTATAGATACTACTACGTTTTTGTATACAAGTCCGGAACAAATCAAAATTCAGATTTTCTTTTAAGTACCACATTAGTAAATCATTAAATAAAAAGATAAATAGGCTTAAACTACATTTTTAGTTTATTGTAAGATTTTGCTTTTCTTTCAACTTTAGGAACAGGACTGTAGTGAAACATTTGCTTACACAGCCCATAGCACCAAGAACTACTTGTACGGCTTGCACTTTTTTAAGTTACGACATTTTTAACGACCAGAGCCTTATTAACATCAATAATGATACACAACTTTGTCTTTTTCTCTACCATTTCAAATCAGGTCTCCTAGCTTCAACGATGTTGTCACACTGGATGTTGATGTTCCATATTGATTTCACATCACCATTTTCCAACACACCCTCTGGGCAATGTTCATACATATTTTTTTTCCTCTCAAGTTCATGCTTTTCACACAACTTCCAATAAACTAGCTTGGCAATATTGTCATGCCTCCTCTTGTACTCACTCTGGGCTAGTTTTTTACACTCACATATTAGATGTTGTACAGTCTTCCCCTTTTCACTGTACATCCTACACAATGGTCTTTCACTTGTTTTGTCGATCCTATGCCTTACATAATTTGCCCTTAGTTCTTGTTCTTGGGCAATGAGTATCAGTGCCTCAGTTTGCACTTTAAGATCACTTTGCACAACCCATTTCCAAGATAATCCGTTATCAATTTTTTCAGGCATCTCATTTTCAAACTGTCCATACATTCTTTTTTCATGCCATTTTGTTTTAGCCTTGTTTTGATTCCTCCTTTTGAATTCTTCCTT
>JANTCA010090750.1:0-13679 GCA_024741275.1 Chironex yamaguchii
TTATGTTATGTTCCATAGTTCCAATGCCGACAGATCCTAGGAGGGTCCTGTTGTAGCCTGAAATCAGTTTTTACAATGATAACTGTATATTTTACTTTGTTAAGAACTGTCTTACGAGATTTAATAATTGTTTACTTTTTCCAAACAGCGTTTCTGTTTAGGGCTCATCATAAAAAACGGAGGCAACCATGTTCAAGAAAGGGGATGGTAACAGAGAATGACATAAGTTCTACCAAGGCAAAAGATTCTAAACCGCACCCAAACACTGAAATGCCAATATGGAAAGCTTTCCAATGGGATCAATCATATGCTGCTAACAAATCCCAAAGGACTCTTAAAGATCTATTGAATGCAAGGAATGAACACATCCTGAAATTGGAGAGGAAATCATAAACTCGACAACAGAAATCAAGAAGATTGAAGTCAGAGTAGCATCTTTCAAAGGCCTTATAAAAACACTAAAAAAGAAAGATTTGATTTGAGAAAATTATCAAAAATATTCAAAACAAGTACTTTCTGGTGTTCCTATAGCAGGCATGAATAGGCCACTCTCACATAAAAAAGGTCAGGGAAACAAATATCCCCAGGACTTAAGGCATTTGCTTTGACTTTAGAGTTCTACGCTTCAAAGGCACACGAATTTGTGCGACAGAAATTAAATCTTGCAGTCCCTCACCAAGATCAAATTAGGAAATGGCTTGCAATATTTCTAGCTGCACCAGGTTTTACTCAACCAGCATTTGTTGCAATAAAGGCTAAAGTCAAAGCAGCAAGGAAGACTGGAAATATTATTGTTGGATGAAATGTCCATTAAAAAGGAAACTGTTTAGGATGGCAACAATAAGATATCTACTGGAAATATTAATTATGGTTCCATCAAAGCTGAGGACTCTGACACTGTTGCCCAGAATGTCTCGTGGACTAATGTGTTCCAATACCCAATTGCTTACTTCTTTACAAATATGACCACAGTTAATGTACTTGCTAAGATAATAAGAGAAGGCATAAACTGTTGGACAGAGGCTGGTGCATATATTCATGCTGTTATATTTGATGGATGTGCCAAGAATATGTAAAGTATGCACTCAGCATATCCGATGGCACAATCAAAAACTGAAGCCAAAGATTGCTGTCCAAACATTGAGTTTTTCTGTCGCTGCTGTAATAACATTCCTCTGGTGTCTCAAACATCCTGATTTTGTCAACAGTAAAGCTACTACTGACTTTATTGTTGCCATTAATAATCTCTTTGACATCCTTAACTCAAAAGGTAAGTTTGGGAAAAGATTTAAAGCCCCAATAGCAAAGAACAACATTGAGGAAATCCGTAATTATTTACAAAGTAGCACTGATTAATTACAGAATCTCAAAAACATATCCGTTCTAAGACTAGCAGAGAGAGAAAGCAAAACCTTTGTATTGGGTTCTGCAACATCAGTAAAATCTATCTTGGAAGTTGCATATAATCATCCGAACAGAAATAATAATTTTCAGTATATTTCAATTTATCCGTTTTCCCAGTATCCATTGCAGATGTTCTTTTCCAAGATCAGAGGAAACAATGGTTGGAACAACAATCCTGATGTACTACCGCTGAAATGGGCACTACAATCCCTTCTGCTGAAAAATCTGATAAATACCCCTGCCACTTCAAGCTTCACAGAATACACACAGCTTGCAGAGGTTCAAGAGGTAGAATGTGATATTAATGAACAACTATTACTGATACTCAACAGTACTTCTGTATGATGAGATGATGTCCTCATTTACATACGTGGGTACATTGCCAAAACACCGGTCAAAAGGTTAAAATACCATGACTGTGCAGCAGCACTCTAAAGTTGCCCAACTTGCAGTGATCATAGGTATGCATCTCTACAGCAGTATTCTTATGGAAACCTTTTGATACCCTCAGACTCAGTATGTAAAGTTGAGAAATATTTGTGACATAATTCTCAGAACTGGTCACAAATCAATTATAATATGATGACCAAGTTGATCCATTATTTGTTGACAGGCTGTAAACCTGTCACATTTCAATCAATACAGCAGCATTCCTTTGCGTTACATGTGTTTGATGAAAGGGAGAGTGATGACCACATCAGCATCTTAATCAAAGGTATCGCAAAACTTCTGGTGAAGATCACATTTTATCGCTTCAGTAAAGTACTGGTACCATTTTATGGAAGGATCGTCCAACAAGGAGACAAAAAACTGACATCGCAAATAATATTCTATTGTTAGTAGGCTCCTTAAGAACAATTGTCAAAGTCAATCTGATGTGTTCTTGTAAACTTGTAAACTTCCTAAAATATCTATAAACAAGTATGAGCACTAAAACTTGCATGGTCCTGATGGATTTCTTTCTACATTATTCTCATGTGCAACTGTAGTATTTTTGTAGTGCAAGTGTCATTATCCATCATAAGATGATTCCCAAGCAACGCTTGACATAAGTCTGTTATTTGTAGTTTTCAGGGTAGTAAGACAACGATTAACACAAACTTCTTCTGTTTACATGATCTATTGAACTCTCCACCTTATTCGACCCAATACTAAATACTTTACACTATTATTTGCAAAACCAGCTTGATAGAAATAAAAATGTCATTCATCAACTATACATGTTCCTTACACCTCTAGTATGCATCAATAATTAATACGTGATACCAATTTCAACCAAGTTAAGTATATCATCAAATGCCTTGAAGTAGCATTTGTTGATATACGTAACTGAGTGTCAACTGAGTGTGACATAAATTTACACTTCTGTTCTTACATTTTGATACTTGTGTACTCTGTAAGTATGAACTTAGCTCAGTCAATATGCAAAACATGTAAGACAGCACAAACGTTTCAAATTTCTTTTAATTTATTAAAATATGCCTCTACGAGAGCAGTACACAGTACCATTGCAGTATCTGAGTCCGATTTCCTATACTATTTTAGATTTGAAAAGTTCTTGATAAAAAATTCTTCTATTACAAAGTTGCCTCCTCATATCCTGGCTTGCTGTTTTCAAGTATTAATTGCATATCTTTATCCGTATTTAGATATTCCAAATCAGACAGTTCTGTCATCTTGGGAAGAACAGGATTATCAAGTTTTAAAATCATAGCGTCAATGTTGCCATTCTGTTGTTGTTCAGTTAAAAATTTGTGCAATGGACCATACACAAATTCTTTACCTCTTTCATCTTTGCTACATTGTTGTGTTTTGGAAGTGTTTGTTCTTCAATTCCTGATGCTTCAAAGGTGCATTACCTCTGCATTTCTTTTTTTCTTTTGTTCAGGTTAGCATCACAAATTTTACATAGCCAATTGTCGCTATTAAAATCCCCTTTTTCTCAGTTTTCATGATACCAACGGCAACACTGAGAGCATTCCACCATCACTTGTCCTAAGTCAGGTAAATCAAAATTACATTGGAAATGATATCAAATGTAAATCTTTCTCTTCCTTTTCTACGTAAACTTTCAGTAAAATCAAAATGTGAAGTGTCTTGCTTATATAGAGCTTATTTTTGAAGTTTACTTGACAAAGATCTCTTCTATGGCATAGAGCAACAGCAGTGACAATAGCAGCAACCCCATTGTCAACAAAAAGTGGATATTAAATTTCTTTCTCTTTTTAGCTAAAATGAAGTTGCGTTGCACTATTATGCAGGGAAAAAAGTATTTTTAGTGCGGGAGACATTTGATAAAACTATGTAATGCAAATTTTGCAAACACATTAATTGCACTTCAATTGGTGCAACAAAAGTACTTCATAGTGGTTTCAATCCTAATAAACTGGGTAACTGCAAACTCATAAGCAACATAAAAGTGTCAATTATTTTAGAAGTAATTTCATGGCCATTTTGAATAGAAACCTCAAACCTCAGATGATAATAATGTAAAAGAGGAAGTCCCCACTGTTTTCTAGCAATTCTGAATTATTAGTATTTGGAGTGATACCTTCGTACAATCTTCAATTTCAAATAAGCTAAGATTGTCATCATCACTGTGACTATCAGTACTGTTATCACTGCTATCACTGCTGATTGGAGATTGTGATACATTAATCAATATTTTACATTCAGAAACAGGTACCGGATCTTGGTGAAACATAAATCGCCCGAAACAATCAAAATGGATGTTGTTGCTGATTCTCCTTTTCGGCTTTTTCCTTGTTTCCCAAGTCTAAGTTTGATGTAAATAACAATATATAATTTTGAAGCAACATTTGATTTAGGAAAGCTTTATCCTCTTCAAATTGGAAGTGAAACTGCTCCTCTACTTGGCTATTTAAAATACCGTGTAGCCCTTTCACACATGATATTCGCCTTAGTGATTCCACTTTTTGTTTAGTAGTCCCCTCCTGAAAAACATCAAGCCATTCTTACATTGTTCCAACTAACAAAATGACAGCCAGCTGGTAAATTTTTTGGAATGGGTGTTTTCTCGTCTAATTTTGGAAACAGTTTGTTACCATGTGCTGCTAACATATGTGCCATGTCTGTAGCAAGAATGTTTGAGATGTGCTTTAAACTCAGGAACAAGTATATTTAGTCCCTTGGGCTTCCTGCTCGAAGAGAAAATTTAACACCATAAACTATACAATGTGTGAAAGATGCTGACCTCCTGAACATCCATTAAACGTCTTAAAAATCTTATTAAACTTGACATCCGTCCTTTAAAATTATTGCTTTTATTCTATTCGAAACATCATGCATATATTGATCATGTCGTTCCTGGCTAAAGGACCTACACTCAGATTCAAGCTCCCCTGAATTCCTTCTAATCTTCCAATGCTAATTGTTTATAATATGTTTTCCAGTCAAGGACTTGTTTCTGATCAATGGGGACCAGTTAGTAAATGTTGGTTTGATATCTAGTTTGGAAGGTAATTTCTTACCAAATCCCTTGCATATCATGCATAATTCCACATTATTCCAAAAGTCATCTACATTGACAGTATCTGCAGCATCATCTACTGTGTCGAGTAAATTATGGTCTGATGTTGTATTTTTGAATATAATCTTTTTATTTACATCCATCAACAAATTTCTGGGATAGAACTCACAAAGAACCTCACAAGTGTGCTCCAATAAGGCCTTGAGATGAAAGTATGCTTGTGGGAGTGTTTGTAGAGAAAGTTTATGGTCAAGATATATTTCCGTAATTTCAGTAACTGTACCTATAGGGACGTATTTTCCCACACTTTCTCTGATAAAATACAAACATTGAGTCCCATGAGAAATATGTCATTAAAATTTTGTACACCGTCATTATATTCCTGGTACCTAAAGAAAACGTGGCAGTTTTTACAATATTTGAACTATGTTTCAACATCATTTATAATGGTAGTCGTAGTAAGAATCCGTGCACTTTTTGTAACTGCAAAAGGTCCGTGTAAAAGAGCTTTACACTCAGTGCAGTGATGTTCAATGGATTTAAGAACCAAATGAGTTGACATTCTAATTGACTGTGATAGCCTTTCAACTGATTTAATAATTTTTCAAGAACTAATGGAACTCTTTTTTGCTTGCATAAATATGTTACAGCTTTCATTAACCTGACTTTCAGCATCTACATTGCATCTACTGTCATCGCAAAATGATATGATTTTACTTGTGTAATCATCATCATTATCATCATCATCATCGTTAATTTTTTCAGTGCAATCTATTACATCCACTTCTGCTAACTAAATTGTTTGTGTGAGAGACCACAAACACTTAGCTCTGTGTATGCAAAAGCTATTCTTTACACCACATTTCCCGTATATTTTCCCATTCCTAGTATCAAAACTCACAGCCTTCCGCATACCAACTGGGAAGTCGCTATATTTACCATCATAAACTGAAAGGTGTTCATAGCAACCATCTGACCAGCAAACAACAGCAGAAGCCAAATTCTCATTAGCATCACAATTTAAGACAATGCATTTGGTAATTGTCTAATCAGTTAGCATCTTATGCCATTTGTTGCTCAAATTTTCTAATACTTCAACTACATTGGATGGATAAGAAGCACTATTTACCTACTCCAAATGGCATTCCTACCCAAACAACCCTGCTCTACCAGCCACATCCATTCCTATCCTACAGTCCTCATCTTCACAATTTATTTCTTTACTTTCAGCAGCACATATTACCTTTTGGACATGAACAGGGTAACCAACACCTCCCTTAATACTTTTTTTGACAATGCAAATTCTCCTGTTCGTATCACAGCACACAGCAGTCTCACTGAATGTAAAATCACTGTGCTTGTGTCTATAGTTACGCTTCACACTGCCTTGCAAAATTGATTTTCCACAAACTTTGCACTTGGAACGAACATTTGTTTCTCTTCTAACATTAATCTTAGTACTACTACCTGATCTGCTGTTACTCTTTTTCCCTTCATCTGAAATGGTTTTGAAGGTATTGCAATTAGCATTTTTAGCTAACTGGTCCCCATTATCATCAATTGTATGTAATTTTATTACATCACTTGACTAGTAATGTTTTCTATCAAATGCTTTTTATACAAAAGGGACAATGGTAATGCTTAAATATACGTTTACTCTCATGCTTTCGTTTACATGGTAGACTATGTAAATTACCAACAACAGCATGCCTTACTGCCTTTCAGTGACTTGATAGAAGATCACGTCTAATGTCTACTTTCCTTTTAAATGTCGGGGAAAGTAGACAAAGCATACAATGAAAATAAATACTTCTTACTTTGCCTGTGTTTAGATCTTCAGAGCATGGGGAGCAAAATGTTTTCAGATTATATTCTTCACTACTCATGATCAAAATAACTCTTCCATCATGTGCTGCACCATCTGTGCATATTTGCACCTGTGACTTTGTCATATCCTTCTTATTTATATCTGATTTTTGCTTTCCAGCAGTGGGAAACTTTCTCTGACATGTCGTCAATAAGTTGGTGAAGTCAACTTTGATACGTCCAGCCTGGAAATGCCGAATTCATGCCTTTTTCCCTTCAAGAGACCCTGGAATGCAAAGTGACTAGGTACGAGTTCATCTTCCCTAATTCAGTGCAACCATCGTAAATTCATCCTCCAGAGGGAATCAAATGGTTCAGTTCCATCGAAACCATCCTCAGTCTAAGTAAGGACATGGACATTTTAACAGACCCCTGGTTGTGTTCCGTGCCTCCTTCTACGCTGCCTATACTTCAGATACTTCAGACAATCTTGCCACCGCTCACCGTGTTCTCCAACAAAATTGTTAATCTAGAAATCAGCATTATTAAAATCGCACCTCTGTCTGGATCCACTTACATCGCTCTACCCAAAGACCTAACGAGAAAACAGGCCCTCCTCAACATTTGGAACCAAGATGAAAAATGCTTCCCTGGACCATTCTGGCTGCCCTGTATCCTGTTCAACATGGCGAAAATCCAAATCGTGTCAACAACTATCAACTCTGCGAACCTGAACACAACATGGAGTGCATTGCTTACCCTGTCAAGATCAAAGACATCCGGCACTTTGAACAACACTACTCAAGTACAACACCACTCGAGTACAACACCACAACACAAGTCGTGTTCATTCAAGATTATATTCACCCGCCTGTCGTCTATTGAGGTCATGATACTGCCGCCCATTTCCTGAATGCCCTCAAGGAAGAGCAAAACAGAATAAGAAAAATCTTAAAGATAGTCAAACTTGTGAGCATGACACCATAGGATCAAGCCGCTTTTGGTGATGCTGATGAGTGCCGACAAAGTTTCTGATCACTGCTATATCACAGGAAAATACCGAGGTGCCGCCCATAGTGACTGTAACCTGAACTACCGAATCAATCCCAAACGCATCAGGACTCCAGGCATTCTTCATAATATTCGAGGTTATGATAGTCACCTCATTCTTTGTGGCTATCTTCCTTGTCATGGTAAACTTGCCTGTATCGCTAATAACATGGAGAAATACATCGCCTTCGATATAGGCGGGTTGCACTTTCTGGACTCTGCCCAATTCATGTTGGTCTCTCTTGATAGTCTCAACAGTAATTTATCACCACACCCAACGGTGGAATCCTGATGAACATCTACCTGTCTTAGTCAGAAAATGTGTGTACCCTTACCCATGGATGACTGGAGCAGTTTCCAAGAAACTTCCTTACCACCTAAAGAAAAGTTTTACAGTTCCCTCACAAAGGACACTATAACCTCTGCTGACTGTCAACACGCCAACAGTGTCTGGACCGCTTTAAACCTTGAAAATCTTGGCGACTATCATGACTTATATCTCAAAACAGACGTCCTCCTCTTAGCTGATGTTTTCGAGACTTTTCGTCAAACCTGTCTCACTCATTATTACCTGGACTCAGCCCATTCCTACACCAGCCCCGGGCTCAAATGGCAAGCGGCCCTTCGGAAAACAGGCATAGCACCTGATCTTTTCACCAATCGGGATATGCACTACTTTGTCGAGAGAGAGATCTGAGGGGGCATCTCCATTATTTCGCACCGCCATGCTGAGGCCAACAATCCTTTGGTCCCTGGCCAAGCCCACTAGTTTTATATTGTAAAAATTTATACCTTTATCAATTTATGGATTTATTACTTACGAAACTTTCAGTGTTCCTTATACCACTTTATCGTTTTGTAATTTTATAAGTTTATAGCTTTATAAAGTTATAATTTATACTTTTTAGGTTTATACTTTGTATTTAAAATTTTATATGATTAAAGGCACTTGTTTATTTTTTCTCCTATCTAATTCTTTCCTACTACTCCACTATACAATATAAATATATATATTTATAATACCTCAACAGACACAGTGCTTTTTTCATATATTTGTGATGAGTGGCCATTACCACAATAGTTGCACTAAGTGGGAGCCAACCGAGCTCGAACTTGCAACCATCACACTCAAAAGCCAACACTCAAACCTCCGTGCCATCACGGCACAAAAATGTTTGGTGAAGAACTTTCAAAGTCCTTGATATTACGGGACGAACCCCAGCGGTGGGTAAGGGGATGTTCTTTAATTTTTTCTATGTTTTGGCTTAAGCATTCATCAGTATCTTGCAAAATATCTCTACTATTAAACTTAAGTAAAGAACTTGCGAGAAGAGAAAAGCCTTTCTCTATATATTATTGGTCCACCGTGCCCAGAGTAAACAAACAGAGTCAAAATGGATTTTTTGGACAAGACAAGAAAGAAAAGGAAAACAAATCATGGAACGACAACAAAGCTCGTGCACAAAGTGGAGGATTTACTGAGCCGAGATGATCTAGGAGAATTACGATTAAAACAGTTTCCCACCAATTTAAAAGATAAAGCTGCACTTCTAAGTATACTGGAGGATGAAATTTCTGAACTTATGATCGAACATGCAGGTGAAGACTCTTGCAATAAAGAAGCAGAGGAAGCAAGTGAAATCAGGGAGAAAATTACATATAATCGGATTTGTATTAAGAAAGCCTTCAAAAAATTAGAAGTACGAACAGATGTACCAATGGCAAGTAAGCAACAAGATGCTTCTGAGATTTCAGCGATAATTAATTTAGAGGACAGTATTACTCAGTCTTCAAACATCTCAACAGGAGGCTGTGGTAGACGAGTGAAACTCCCCAAGCTAGAACTAAAGAAATTTAATGGAAAAATCTCACAGTGGCAAGAGTTTTGGGATGGATTCAAGAGTGCGGTGCATAACAACAACCAACTGGCCAAGGTAGACAAGTTTGAGTACCTTCGCAGTTATCTAGAGGGACCTGCCTGAAGTATTGTAACAGGATTTGCCCTTAGCGAAGCAGATTACAACTCTGCAATTGACTTGCTGAAAAGCAGGTATGCAAACCCAAGCATCAAAAAAAAGGGGGCACACATAAATGATATCACAAATTTGGCTCCCGTCTTCGGTGACAAATATGCTGAAAGATTGCGCAATTTTCACGACCAGATAGAGACATGGTTCCGTGCGATGTAAGCGCAAGGAGTACAGAAAGAGACTTATTCAAGTGTTTTTGTGCCGATACTAATGGGGAAGTTTCCTAAGTCACTACGAAACAATGTGATTGGATTTGGAAGCAATCACATGGAATGGAACTTAAAGCACTCAGAAAGGAGTTGGATGTGCTGGAAGGATATTTTCCCATTATGCAATACCAAGGGGGAGAAAACAAGAAAGTTCACCAACAAGACCTAGACTGCAAGGCAGACCGCTGACGACCTCCGCACTGTTTGCTGGCCAGGGAAATACTGGACAGTGTGTCATTTGTAATGAACTACATCCGTCAGAGAGATGCAACAAGATCAAGACCCTGGATGAACGTAAGAATATTTTGCTTAAAAAGGGTAAATGTTTTACATGTTTTAGATCAGGTCGTAGGTCCTTTAAGTGTAGAATGAAAGTTACTTGTGTCAAATGTATGTTAAGTCATAATAGTAGCCTCTGTCCTAATCATGCGCAGCATAAGGAAATGCAGCCTACACCAGCCCAGCTTGATCTCACTGCATCTGCTTGAGTATAAACTACTAGCTCGGAAGGGAGAGTGGCCTTGCAAACTGCCTCAGCAGTAGTGAATGGTAAAAAAGAAAGTAGAATGAGAGTGCTATTCGATACAGGCAACCATAAATCCTTCATTTCATCTAAGGCTGTTAGCAAACTTAGATTGACACCTGTGAGAAGTAAACAGCTTGGTATCAAAGCATTTGGGAACAAAGAAGTGAATGGTATGAGAGATGTTGAGGAAGTCTCACTGAGTTCCTATCAAGGAGGTAAACCAGTTAGAGCTGTTTGTTGTGGATGTTATTTGAGATATTCCAAATGTGCATGCAGAAAAAGTGAAGAAGAGTTATTTACATTTGAAAGAGCTCTGGTTTTCGGATGTGTGTATGTTTGATGACATTCTAGAAATTGATTGCCGCATAGGATCTGACTGGTTATGGCACTTTCAAGAAGGGGAGACAATACGAGTGGGTAAAGAGAACCAGTGGCAGCAAAGACCATCTTGGGCTGGGGATTATCAGGGCCTCTACCTTGCAAGAAGCTTGAGTCTGTAGAATGCAATGTTGATTTTTGTATTTACTCCACATCTGTTCTGGCAAATGCTGAAAAGCATGATTTGGAGGAAAAGGTATGTTGTATCTTGGACAATAGTTGAATAATAACAAACAAGGACTTTGTAATTAATGTTTATTTAGAACTAAGTAATACATATACAAAAAACAAGACAAGAATATGGGTAAAACTCTGCTTTATACAGGTTTTGAAATATGCTTAGAAAATTCGGGAAATAGGACCATGAAATGTTTCTAAATACACCGCACAAAGTGCAGAAGCGCACGTTTACTTATTTAATGACAGGCAATGTCAACACATTTCAAAATACACAGAATGTTGGTAGTTTGCCGTCTACTGAAAAATCTGAAAAGTTTGGGTTACAAATGGTTCACAAGTGTTCACCACGACACCTCCCCACCTAGCTTGAAGCTTACCACAAAGGAGAAAACCTCTGAAATGGCTTGCGGAGACCTCTAGAACACTGTTGGTATTGAGGGCCATACTCTGGCAGAGCTTTTGATTGACTTTCTTCTGTTATTATCTGCATTGAGTCATTTGGGACTGGACGATCTTTGGATGGATGGGGTGTTACAGTCACTAAAGCTGGTGGAGTTGAATCCATGCTGGAACCAGTAGCAGAAGGCAAAACTGGTGTATCCCTAGGCTCGGCATCATCCTCTGACACAAAGCAGGGCTGCAGTTGTTTTCAATGCCTCCTCGATGTGGGACCCCTTGGCTGAACTCGGACGTTGAAAGTGCGAGAACCTTTGCTTTTTGTGACCACGTGGCAGGACCAAACGATCTTGGAAGCCAGCTCCGGGCCTTGGGATTTAATGGCAGCTTAGGCTTGTTTCCCTTGCGCTTTGTGGACAGGAGAAGGGAGCAAGGTGTCGATGGTGGTCCAGATTTGGTGGGAATTCAGGAGTTTACTTGGGGAGTATCCAGTGGAGTTAGGGGTGCAACAGAAATCCATGAGGAATTATTGCAGGACTTTAATTGGAGGAAGGCTTGACTTTTTGAGTGCCTGCTTGAACATTTGAATAAAATGTTCTGCACATCCTTTAGTAGCCAGATGGTATGGAGCTCCTGTAATATGGACTCTCCCATGCGCCTGGCACCATGCTTTGAATTCCTTGGATTGAAATGTGGTTGCGTTATCTGTAACCAGGGTATGGGGATATCCAAAGGGAGCAAAGTCTTGTTCCAGGAGGTCAATGGTTAAAACTGACTGCGTGGGATAGATGCATGGATTTTTGGAATAGGCATCCGTGAGTAACAGCCAGTTGGAACACATAAATGTGATGGCATGGTCCCGAAGGAGGCGACTCCAGGGCTTTTCGGGGAGCATCCAAGGATGAATAGGCGGTTTAGCAGGCTTGTTTTGGTGTTCACCACAGGTGCAACATTGGCGTCAAGTGGCTCCAATATCGTTGTTGATGTTGGCCCAGTATACTGATGTACGGGCTAGGTTCTTCATCTACTTTATACAAACATGTCCCAGGTGTAGGAGTTCCAAAACTCGACGTTGCATACTGCCAGGAATAACGACTCTTGATCCAAGGACAAGGTAGCCATTGCAGATGGACAAAAAGTCAGTGACTTGTTGGAAGCGCTGCATCTCGGAGCCTTCATCACTTTCCTAGGGTGGCCAACCTTCACGGGTGAATCTCAGCAATAAACCTCCTTCCATAGAGGTATGGAAGGAAGTTTATTGCTCTTGCTGCTTCTTTTCCCAGGCCCACTGGACATTCTTTTTTGTCGGAGCATAGAGTGGGGCCGCAATTGTGGCCAGATCTGAAGGAAGGAATTTGGCATAAAACTGGACGAATCCCAGAAATGCTTTGAGGCTGGATACGTCTTTGGGTGCTGGGATGTTGATAACAGCATCAACTTTGGCTCTCTTGGCGATTCCTTCATGGGAAACAGGTGACCAAGATATTCAACATATGGCTGAGCGAACTGGCATTTTTCAAGCTGGCAACGAAGACCATTAGCCTCCAAGGGTCTGAGAAGGTGTCGTAAGTTATTATATTGATCGTTTGAATCTTAAGCTAAGCAATCTAGATGAAGGTTTGGTACCCAACCCCAGCGGGATTCTAGATGAGCAAACAAACGAGTGACGGGCTGCACATTAATGTAGTACTTGGTGTCACACCAACGAGGGACTAGTGATGCTGACTGACTATGAGTGGTATGTCAGTTCTAGTTTGGCGATGGAGGAGCCTGCAGTAAGCTACCATTCACCTGCACGGAGAGGAGGCAGGTACCACTGTGCAGTACCTTGCCTATGAAATGTCATGAGCAGCAGTTCACCGAGAAACATGCCAGATCGGTCGGGGCCTGGACAAACAATGACCGCACCTCCCACTGTCCAGGGTGGGGGTGATAAGTGTGCTACTGGAAACCACTTAAAGATAGCAAGAGATGTAATTACCATCGGGACATGGAACATCCGTACTCTCTATGCTTGTAGAAAACTCAAGGAGTTGCAGTATGAGCTGCAAAGGTATCGATGGAATGTCGTTGGTCTCTCGGAAGTTGCGATGGACTGGATTTGGTGAGATGAACACAGACAAGGGTCATAAGCTGTGGTTCAGTGGGCACGAAACTAACCATTTACATGGTGTTAGTTTCCTAATGAATAAGAACAGCCTACAGTCCGT
>JANTCA010090751.1:0-13679 GCA_024741275.1 Chironex yamaguchii
TACGAAGATGCAAGTTTACAACTTTTTGGAGAGACCTAGAAATATGATCAGTATCACTCGTTGATGTAATCATTTAGACCAGTTGAAAGAGTATAACTTGTTTCAAAATTCATAACGGACAGCATTCATAGAAATGAAGTTGAAAATATTGACATTGAATCCAGAGATAACCTTTCAATCCTGCTAGTAAATATCCAGTGAACCAGGTGAGACCTAATTTTACAGTCCAAAACCAGCGTTAACATCATACAGCTGAATTTTTAAACATTATTTTAGATACCTACACTTTTCATTGGAAGAAATATGCCATAAGTATAAATACTTGTATGAACATGGTACGGCTAAGAACGAATCGATGGAATGAGATGGGCTTTTGTACCCCAGCTTCATCAATTTCACCTGATCTCACGTCGATTTTCATCAAATTCTGACTGTTTTGACCCTCGACATTATCCTGCCAAAGTCTACACTCTTCCTTTTCTCATTTTGTCGATTCGAAGAACCAAAAACAATGCAAGATATCGCTATTTTTAAATTCAACACAAGCACATGCCAACAGCATACAACGTATAACGGGAATCTTTTGCCGTGCAAACCGAGTTCTTTCAAACGCAAAGTGGCTTCAACCTCGCTCTGATGTTAACTCTCTACCTTTTCTTATATCTCATTGGTGAGACCTAATTTTAGCGAAGGACAAATCAAAATGGTCTGCCTTCAACTCACTAGAACAAAAACAGGGGAATGGTCATGTGCAGATTATGCAACAAGATACATGAACAACACATTGACAAAAAGTGTACCTGAATGGTGAAAGCAAAAATAAAGTACATAAGAACAAGAGTGAGAGGTGGAACAATGGTTTTTGTTTACACAACCTGGACAAGTGCACAGATAACTATGAATAGTGAAGAAAATAGGGGAGATCTTAATTTGTCGAAGCTGCTTCCGAAAAACCATTGTCAAGTAAGTATCAAGTGAAATAGCTTTGATGATAGCTCGTATGATGCCTATAGCTTACAAAAATGGCGTGAATAATTTATTTGCTATCTTCACTTTCAAAGAAATCATAACTTTTCTTTAACATTTCGAATTGAATATACCTAAACGTTTACAATGTCGAATCTACAAATATTGCAGATATTCTTTACTTGAAACAAAAGATAATCTATGATTGCTAGATCGTCTCCAAATCGTCTTGCGTATTTCTTACAGAAAATTTATTATTGATTTAACCGAATTTTTGCAAGTGATAGTGGAAATCACTCTTTTTTAGTGAAATAAGTTACTCACTGTAAGTTTTGAAGGTGTGTTTTCATTTAAAACTAATTGTATGTGCAATGTTGAAAGAACAGAAAATGCTACATTTTAAAGTTTATGTATGTTGAATAAATAATTCGGTGTATTGGTGTAATTGATACAATAAAGACATGGAATTATAGATATTAAAAATTCCTACCTCCCACTGGTATTAAAACAGGTGTAATAGGTATAGGTGACTCCTCAGGTCTGTTTACGGTCCCCGTGGCAATAAACTGACGACACTGTCTTTCTTGGCATTGTTTTTGAGCGGAATTCAAGGAATCCACTTTCAATACTGACCCTTCTGTTTGCCTTAGTAAAGCAGGGTCAGTTGACAGGAAGTGTTTTACTGCTTCAAGGCTAATGCTTCCATTTACCATGCTCTGATGAGTAATATCATTCAAAGCTTCCTCAGTTGAGTTTGATCTTTCTTGACTACTAGTGTTTTCGAGTGTGCTATTGGCCAGGACATGAAGAGATTTTCCTGATTCTTCATTGTAGAAGTCAACTACTTTCATCTTCTTGTTCTTTTTACTCTCAGTACTGTTTGTTGAACTTTTTCGTTTTTCATATTTGAGTTCGATAACGTTAGTTTTGGTTTCCTTTGCTTGTTTGTTTGTTAAAGGTAATGGATCTTTTTCTGCTAGAGGAGGGCTATGTACGTCAAAAAGTGCATTCATGGGTGACATTACCACGATTTCCTCTTTGATGTTGTCAGCGAGGCGAGTATTCCGTTTTAATTGCTCTCCGGCTTCATCAATAGATGTTCTCTTTTGGAGACTGTCTTCAAAATTCCTTGAAACTGAAATATCCTCTGATTTTTCGTTTCTTGGCTGGGGAACGTTCTTACTATCAGCTACTTTGCCAAGTTGATTATATTGACTTGGAAGATTGTAACTGGCAATAGTATCGAGAATTGGCTTATTAGTTACAGCAGTCCTTGAATTGGCTTTTCCATCAAAGCTGGATATTGGTGCCACCCCTTCAGTGGCCAGTTTACGGTAGATCTGCCGTCTTTTAGTTGGTACAAAGTCCTTTTCTCCTGCAGGATTTTCGCCGTGCAAATTTGAGGAGCCTGTAGAAAAAGAAGCAGAACCAGAGTCATCGTATTCATCAGAATCTGCGAGGATGTACGTATTGGCTTTGTGTTTGTTATTTGTAGAGATGTCTTCTTTGTCACCTTGAGCTTCTATTCCAGGATGTTTGTCTGCAAAGTCTTGTTGATCACTTACTAAGGTATTGTCAACCCTAGCGTTCATCTTAGCCACTAAATTCGAAGGAGAAAATGGCTTTCTTCTATTTTGTCTTTTATGGCCTTCCCCATTATCCAAATAGTTTGCATTCTTTTTTTGCGGACTACTTTTCGACCGAAATTTTTTCTTTTTGATCCTTCTATGCTTAACCCCATGGTTATCATCCTCATTCGAGTTTTGCTTTTCTTTATCTTGAAAGAACTTTAGTCTTTTTCTGTCTAGCGATGAACTTGTCAGCCCGGGAATATAACTGGCAGTGTCAATGTTTGAATTCAGTAAATGTTCATTAAAGCCTTCTAATTTCAACATCGATTGGTCCTTGTTTCTAGATACGGTAACAGTCTCTGTGTTGTCTTGTGCATGCTTTTCATGCTTAAAATTTTGATGCCTTTTTGACGCACCAGCACTAATTGAGTGCTGTCTAATATGGTTTGACTCTGCGTAATGGTTGCTGATGCCCTTGTGAAAGTATCGCCCATTTTCTGTGTCTGCCACATATTTGTCCTCGTTATATATAACAGGCTGCGACAGTGGAATATTATTATCGACTTCGTCCCAGGAATATGGTCTTCTACTTTCATGGTGTGCCTTCTGTTCTTCTAGCTCTGTGGATTGCTGTTTATCATTATAAGTTTCAGATACAATTGAACTTTCCTTCCCATTTAGTCGACCTGTATCTTGAAATCTTTTAGAGCTCTGTTGCTTAGCAGGATTAAAATGAGGTATGCTATAGGCAAAAAACCCGTTATCTTTATTGGGACTGAGTCCATACAAGAAAGAACCCTTGTCTTTCACATCCATGCCATAAGGGACAGATGTAGATGGTCCGGCAAATACAATTGGCTCTTCTTTTGGTAGAGAATCACCCTGGTATCCATCTGCCGTACTGGCTTTCACTTTCTGAACCGGTATCTCATTATTAGTTTGTTTATCAATAACAGTATTTGGCTGCTGTTGATCGACGTCTTGAGCATTGCTATTGGAAGTAATTTCATTGTCGGAAAAACTTGATGGATTACCTGCCCAGTTTCTACCAGTTCCGTAATAGGATACATCGTGATATTGATTTGGCCCTTTAACGGGAGGTCGATCGTATTGGGTATAAGGTCCAGATTGTGCCTTATGGTTTGAGTCTGGTACTATTGTTATCTCTTGATTAGGTTCCCCCTTTCCTATGCTGTTCACTTCCTGGTTTAAATCTGGTCTTTCTATAAGTGGTTGGTCAAATGTCGAATAGACTTCCTGGCCTTTATTCCGTTGGTTGACAGTTATAACCGGAATTGGCTGGGAACCTGCCCTAGGCTGCTCACCTATAGCTTTAATGGTAATATTATTAACAAAATTGTCGATTACATAGTGCCCACCAGAGTGTAAATCGGCAACCTTGTCCTTAGAATTATCGTAAGGTCGGCTTGATTTTTCAGGTAGTTGTTGGCTACTGAGACCTACAGGAGAGCTTATATTCTCTAAAACTTGTAAATTACTGGGAATGGGCACTTTGATGCTATCTATCTGTCTGTTCTCGCTTAAATTTGATTGACTGCTGCTTTCAACTCTATCGGCATGGGTAGGATCTGATAAAATATTCATTGGATCTCCCATCGTAACATACATATAGATTTTTTTGCCATTCCCTACTTTAGCACTAGGGACATCAGGCTTATTACCGGCCTCAGTAGCACTGCTCAGCGTAGGTGTTAATTGCTTGTTAGCTGCCGTTTCATGTTTTGCTATACTGCTCTCATTGTGTTTATCAATCAGCTGTTGCGAGCTAATCGGGTTAGCAGAAAAACGTAAATCTGACGATTGCGCCTCCTCAGAGGCATCGTGTTTTGCTTGAGTAGTAATATTCTCATCTCTTCTATTCCCTGCAGGCCAATATCCTTCGTTTTTGTCCACAGAGGCTTGAATTGTATTTTCGCGATCATTTTTACCTTGATGTTCCATTTGGTGATCCTCAAAAACTGGCGGCTTCAGTTCCTCAGGAGGAGGTGCTTGAGGGTGCAGCTGATTCTCAATCATAGACTGTTGACTTTTAAGAGGTGTACTTGTCGGCGATAGAAAAGTGTAGTATGGTTCAAGTTTTGGTATGTATGGCTTGTCCAAGTAATCGTTGCTTTCGTGTTGCTTCTCTTGGTAGTTTATTGGTCTTCTTTCAATATTGCTGGTATGGTATCCTGTGTCTCTCGAATTATTGTCTGCAGTCTCCATGTTTGTTTCAACAGGCTCTTCCAGCATGGAGTTAGCCCTTGATTTGTGATGATGGTGGGGTTGCTCGTAATTATCCGCTTCAGCAAGCAGCGGGACTTGATCGGCAACTTGATTCTGTTTGTATTTTCCAGCAGGGTGCTCGTAAGGTTCAAAAACATTAGCGTTTTTCAAAACAGGTGACTGGATTTCTAAATTCCTACTCTCCTGTGTGTTACCTAAATTAGGTTTTAAATCAGATGGAAAAACAGGGATTTTGTTTTCATTTCGATCTGTCAGGGGGTCATCAGTGTATAGTCTCTCAAAATGGCTTGGTACACTAAACTGTTGTAGACCTTTAATATCTGCGTAAGGCTGCGCAGGATTGTTTCTGTGCCTTTTTGTGACTCTTTTTGCAGTCTTATCTTCCAAGAACTCGTTTGGTTGTAATTTTGTATCGCTTGCTGTATCATATCGATTAATTTGGTCAATGATCACTGACGTGTCTGCCGGAGGTCGCTCTCTGTCATTGCTTGTGACATGTCTTTCAACTATGTGTGAATCTTCATCATCCCGTTGCTCCTCTCCGTCATTGGGGCTATATGTTTGGTGTCTATGAAGATCGTCATCGCGTTCATGGAATTGTTTTGTACCTTTTGAGTCATTGTCAGTCATGCTGTCAGTGAGTTTTTCATCCATACTGTCTTCTACATCTAAACTTGTACTGTTACCTTTCTTATAATGTGTTGATCTTCCATCAATATTCTGTTCATCATCTCTTAATGGCATCGTTGCCCTGTCGAAAAAAGATTTAACTATTACATTTTGTGCAATTTTGTCATGACTGAGTTGGGTCTTGCCATGGTCGTGGACTGGTCGATTTTCATCGCTAAAAAGCTGAAGTCTTTTACTCTCCTGTCTTGGTGCCATGAGAAACTCCCCAGATTTTAAGTTGGATTTTGTTGTTGATATGTAAAACGACCTAGTCGGTTTCAATTTTTTGAGATATAACTGTCTTGATTTTGTGGGTGTTGGGTTTGTTGGACTAGAAAACTGTTTTGCCCCAGGATCCAAATTTTCTTTTGGGAATCGACTCATCCTGACTACTCGACCCTTATTGGTTGCAGTCTTCTCGGTTGGCTTCATGTTCTCGTTTACTTGATCATCTTCCTCATCAAAATCCGTACGGGACATATTGAGTTCATTTACATTAGATGAGGTTAAAGAACTGATTGGATGATGTTCATAATACTTGACAGGATCATGGACATCTTTACTTTGACGTTGCCCTGATCGGTCATCATCTATCGCATCACTGCTCACTGCCATGTCCCTCTGCCCTGCATTCTCTTCCCGACTATCCCCACGTGATGTTACTAGTTCTTTGTATACTACTTTACTTTGGTCTAAACCACTCATTGACTCATCCACTTCTTCTTTTAGGTTGCTTTCATTTCTACCTTGGTTTACGGCGTCAGCTTTACTATCCGCAACCGGCGCATCCTCGGGTAAAAACATATTACCGTTGTCATTTTCATGCCTTTGTTTCATGACCTTTGGTGTAGGTGATACATTTGGGATGTCACCAGTACTTTCTTCGGTCACGGTTGGTTGAGTTTCGGATAAAGTGTTAGCTTTTTGCTTTACATCACTGAAATTATCATTACTACTTATTTTAGATAAATTGTCATCCATCCTGCCTTGCTTTGTTTTGCTTTCGGTTTCATCGCGTTCATCCTTAATATTTTTCGTGTTTATGTGGACATTGTCCTCTCTATATTTCGCTTGTGCGTTTTCATTTGAGGTGCTTACATCAGCACTTGCCGTCGGACTTTGCATAGCATCTGTATTTTTATTCAAATTTGTTTCCTTAACGTCATTCATAATCCTATTTTGTCGAGTATTTTCGTAGTTCTTATTGGACAGGTAATTTGATGCTGACTCAGAGCTCTCGACCACTTTTTCTGTTATGTCTGGTCTCTGCTGATAGGCATCGTTACCTAGATCATTCTTACCTTCAAGGGAATGAACGTGCCTATGCTGATGTGCAGCAGCAATGACTTGATCATCATTTTTAAAGCTTGAATGGATAGAAGTTGGAGCTATTTGATCACTGTTTTTGTTGTTGGCCGACATAATAGTTCCTTCACCTTTCATAGGTATATCATTACTTGAAGCACCAACATTGTTATAATTGATACGTTCATCTTGCATGATTGGATTTTGTTCTCCATGGTTGGCATATTCAACGTTATGCATACCTTTAACCAAAGAACCTTTGTAGTCAAAGGATACTTGGTCATTTATTTGAGGTCGCCTTATTTTGATTCCAGGTTTTTCAAGGTTCATATCTTGCTTGTACTGGTCACTTACTGCATTCATTTCCTCGGACGGAGAGTTTTGTGTTTTACTAATCAAATGCAAATCTGCCGGGGAAAGTTGCTTATGGTTACGTAAATTACCTAAATTTAAATGTTCCTGATCTTGTCCTCCTTTTATGGCTCCCTGAATCCTGTTTATACTTAAGCTGTTCGAAGAGTGATTTTCCAATTCATTATCAGGCTTTTCAGAACTTGGTTCATTATAAGTAATATTTTTATCTTTCATTAATATCTGTGACTGATTGAAATTACGTGTATTGTTCGTTAATACATTTGTGGAGACAACATATTCCTTAAGATGATTTGTCATGGATAAATTGCTACCTTTCACTACTGTATCGTCTATTTTATCTTTTGCTTTAGTATTATTATGTATAGTATATGCCATATCTGATGGTGGAGAAGTATTGTTACTAATCATTTTTTCTCCGATTGAGGACGAATTTAAAAATACTTTACCCTCCTGTGCTTTTGTGGTGTTTTCTGCATCCTTGATTTTGCTTGTTTCGATTGTGTTTACTGTTAATGATGGGTGACCTTTTATTGACTCTCTGCTTGAAGATAAACCAAGCAGTTTCGAGAGTGCTTTTAAAGCTACGTCTTCTTGCATTTCTTGCATATCAGAGGTATCCGATGTCGGTGCTTTCATTACAAGCTCACTTGTGTGGTTAGTGTTAGGTAATACTTCATAAAATGCTGGGCCAGTTATTGAGTTAGAATTCAAGAGGACATTGGTCAGCTGTTTGTTTGCACTTGTCTCCTCAGTTTGCTGAGGTGTTTTGTTGATAATTTCTTCCGCCAGTTTCGAAATTTCTTGTGACTCTGAAAAATGGGAATGATAACAGTAATGAGGAAATTGTAACTACCTTTAAGAAGTTGTTATGAAAAGTCTGTTTTACTTGGAATTAAGCATAGCAATCCAAGTAAATTATTGAGCTTAACTTTTAAATAGGGAAAATCACTATTCATTAGAGTTTGTATATTCATTTCATTTCAAAGCTGCCGATCAAATAAAGTTCGGAACCATGGTGTAGGTTGATAAATCATTGGTTTTAAGTGGCAGTTGATAGTAGTATGAAAACCTTTGAAAGTTCCGCTAATGAAACGTAGTTAATATTAATGATACCTAATTTATCTTCAATATTGCTGCCTCTTTTCTCGCATTCATCATTGCAATATTTTTCCTCTGTGAAGTCCCCTTTTAAGACATTATCGTTGATATATGCTTTATCCGCCTCGGGAGAATATCTTCCGACCACATATGTACAGAGTATTCCGTCTCGTCGTGACGTTGCCTTTCCTATACCAAGGAAACTTGTAGATTTCCAGACCATTTGAGCGAATGGTTCAATCCCACCAACATAATGTTGAAAATCGAATGAGCGCCGACAGACTTTGCCGTACCTTTATGATAACACAAACAAGAAAGATCAAATCTCTCTTTAAAATGAAATCTCATCATAAGCTGACGTTAGACAACAAAGAAAGAAAAACGAAGTGTATAAAATCTAAGCCTTTAAACTTCTACTCTACTTTCAAAGGTTCAAATGTTTACAAAAGTGAAAATGAATCACTTGCATGGAAATGGGTAAAAGATTCATTACAATACTATGAATAAATTGTTAATTTACTATTAGAAGCCTCCTGGATGGAGTAAGGATATGGTTGCGTAGAAGACGTTTCCTGTGGCCATTTGCTACAGTAACCTGTTGCTTGTTTTATATGGCATACCTGCATACTTCTCGTCTTTCTAGTAGGTCACACACGGAATATTAAGAGCAAATCAAAGATCCTTCTTCCTCTTTCTTAGCCTTTGGACATCACAGCTTTGAATACACACTCGCTGCTACAGTAGGGAGCTAGCCAATTGGTAGTACTGTATGTTTAACGTCCATTATGTATCATAATAAAGAAACAAATATTATGTATCAGTTTCTAAACTATTAGGCGTGACTCATTTATAGTGTTACGCTCATGTACCATGTCAATTTCTCTGAACTTGTCAAAAGGTTTTGAGGAAAGGTTAGAAAAGAATATAAACTTAAAGTCATAGCCCTTACTATAAGAATTATTAGCCCGGTAGTCGTTTTTATTTGTAGTAAGCACGTGTAATTGTAAATTCTTTGCGTAAAAGAGCAGAAATGAAGCCCATTTTGTATGTTTTAGATAGACAGCTGCAAAATTTGGGAGTAAAACCACGGAGCGCTGTCTTGCGATAGACAGAAACAATTATTGAGTTACCAATTACGGTGACTTCAAGATTCCGAAAATGTAAATACCGTGCAACCTCGCTCGCAGCTGTGAACTTAATGCTCTTGTGTTAACGATTAAAGTACAATCCAAACAAGCGCACCTGGCTATGCCTGCAGAAAAATGTTGTCTACATAGCGCTTGTGCATTTATGGCAGTAAAAGGAATAGTAAATTCTAGATCCAATTGTAATACGCCGTAAAAATGTGTGACATTGCGCTAAAAAAAGAAACCTTTTTTCCTCTGACACTCTTCAGAATATGAATCGTCAGAAAGGAAAGTATAGATATATGGCAACCCTTTCATACGTAACTATGATCAAAACTAGCCAATCATAAACAAGAAAGAAAAAGACAAAGAGAGAATGAAAAGTAAAATCGTTATTGGAAGAATCCACGTGAAAAAATAAGCTCTTTTTGCCTACTAAGTCCTGAGTTTGGCCTTGATTGACTGTCTAAGTCTTTTCTAGTCTTTACTAGTGTTAGCGACGCAAAATTTGGAATGAGTCATGTCTACTTCAGTCGAAAAATTATATTTTCTGTAAGCATGATACGTAGAATCTAAAAATTCGTGATACCAAGGATGTGAAATGCCCTTACCAAATTTAAGATCACACACATCAACAGCTCCACCTTGAAAACTTTATTTCCTACGAGACTTGCTTCCTTGCATATTGTTTGCCTTGATCAAGATTTTAATGCAACACGTTGAGAATGGGAAGATTTGAAACGTATCCATGCCGTGTAGAAGTTATTAAATTTCGGCAAGAGGTTTAATTTCTTGAACATTTCAGACCAGTTTATCCTGCTGCACAACGGAAATACATCGCGTTACGGCTTTGGTTGTCTCATTTTTGATATCCTGCAGTTTCTCTTATGGTGAATTGATGTCATCGTTAATATCGTTAGGATTTGAGTACAAACATGTTTATGGTAGAACTATGCTTGAAAGAGTTCACGAAAGGATGACATAATACCTTTCAGAACCGCGTGCAGTAATTTTAGTAATGAGATGATTTTGTTTGGCCTTATAGTAGACTATCCTTGTTATGATTTTGTTGCTGAACTGCTGGTGTTCAAAAGACTTACTTGTCTATAAAAGCGAGTATAAAAATTTGTGGCCATATGCCCAATGTCATGCCTGCGAGGACATTTGACAAACAATGTTCATGATGTACAACGCCAGCAAGTACCTACTACACACATCTTTAAGGCTTTGTAAGTCAGCAAATTTGTGAATTGCTCTTTGCGTCTTCAAAATAGTGGTAATGTCATAGCTGTTATATTATGCTAGTAATAGACTAGCTGCACGGTACTATGTTACTCTAAATCATGTTATGTTTAAATCAATTATTAACTCACGGTTAATTCTTTTGTAAAAGGAATAAACGGAGTTATCCAAATCGGTTGAGTGTGAGCTTGTTAGTGACGCTACAATTTTACTACAATGTTTTTGGTTGAGTGGAAATTCGATTGTTTTGCGAGTGCAGCCCATCATTCCAACATGAGGAGAACCAAATGTCGTATCATCAGAGCTATACTTGACTGTGAGTTCGCCACAGGTGCGCTTTGGTTAAGCAAGATATCAAAACCTTCCCAAATTTAACATATTAGTTACCCACTACAAACATAAAAAGTAGAATACTTAGAGGAACATGTAATGCTCAAGTTTAAAGAAAACAAGCTGGACACTGTGTCGTAATACTTTGCTAGTTGATTGATGAAATCAGTTATGGGACAAGACGTTATTAGTTAATTTGGACGTACCATTCGGAGACAGTTTCGTCGGCTCTTAACTCGGATCCAGCACTAGTACAACTGACAGCTATGTTCTCTCCTTGTCCAGGTCTATCTTTACGCTGGGAGTGTTTAACAGATGATAGCTCTGCCATTTCGACGGCATACTTCTCAGCCTCTTTATTCAAGAAGTCGTTTAATTCTAACGGTGGCGAGTTGTGAATTTTCCTCAGTTTGTTGTGGATTATCAGTGATTTGTGACGAAATTCTGTAAGACCTGAAAAAACGAAACCATTAACCATATCTTATACCTGCAATGCGCGTTCTAATCAAATTGGTCACTTATTAATTGTATTGCATTGACCTTATTGATTCAAATTTAAGGAGCTAATTGCCTTATACAAAACGCCGTCTTGTTTTATTGTATTGAGATGGAAATGCAAGAATTATGTGAAATATCTCTACTCGACGAGTTCCCAAAATTTTGTGCCGCAAAATTTTAATCTGAGTTAAGCGAGTTGCTTGCTTCTACCATTAAAGCGTGGACCTCTCCCTCCTTGCCGTGGTTTTATTCCATCGCGGCACAAGAATTTTGCAATTATTTTGGGACTCTACTATGGGTCATTATTTGCAGGGACCAACGTCTGCGTCTTTCACCTCATTGGTAAAAAACTTTGGAGAATATCTCAGCATATTTGTTGTCTATAAAACCAAACTCAGTGCAATAATTTGTCTCAAAAGGTTACTTAACTGTTTCGGCAGCCAATGTAACATTCTGCCTTTGGTCTGAATACGTCTACTCCGACAACCGTTTGTTTCAACAGAATCAAGGTTTGTAACTATTATTATAATTAAGTCTGTATTATCATAAAAATAGCACGCTGAGAATATTCATGTACGCAATGAAATTGATTATTCGGATGTGAAGTCCTTTTAATTTCTTCTTATTTTTTAAAGAAAATAAGTACTGATGAAGCCCATCTCCAGTGTCGTGTTGATTGCTTGACAAACAATTAATTTTAGCCAAATAATCTCCGCCTTACCTTCGGGTAGACAGACGCCATCCCTTTTGTTTCGACAATCAGTGAAAGCAGATCTTACTCTTCGTTCACAACTGTCTTCGGGTTTGTTGGACAACTTGCTTAGCAATCTCTGAAGGATTAAACTACTTAGTTGTTCAGAATCATCTTGGTTTAAATTCAATACATGTCCTCCAAGAGGATTAGTTGTAAAAGTAGGTGTGGCTTCAATACGCACAATATTATGGTTATTTTCCTCGAGTGGGTCTGTGACTATCTGTTGGCCATGCTGGGGTGGAATAGCTAGTTGGGAAACTGTTTGTTCATTCATGGAAGTGACAGGCTGCAAATAGCCATCACTAAACATTACATCAACTGCATTTTTATCTTGACTTTCCGGTCGAGTGTCTTCAGGTTTTCTCGAATCTTCGATAATTGTTTTTGCTGTAAGACAAATAAACGAAAATCAGGTCTCAGTGGATATATTTCTCTTTATGAAGAGCGATTCGTTCGTAGCTCAGTAATGTGCTACTTTTATTATTGCAAGTTCGTAAAACTTTGTCAACAAACATTTTATGCGGAACGTCGCTCGTTGACAAGCTAAATTATGTTGAGGTACCAAAATGTAAGGGAGTAATTATATAGAAATATAATTGCAAGATGAAATGTACATACGTAATGTCATGAAATAACAATTATTTGAAAAGACCACTGTTTCTTAGATAACATCAAAACATAATGAGAAGCAATATTGCACTAACTACGTTTGATCCCGATGCGGTGTCAGATGCATTCCATTGTACCATGGTAGCATTTCATACAAAGACACAATAAACCAATTTTTCTTCCCTGCCTTGCGCCAGAAATGTATCAGTTAACCAAGCCAAAACAAACCGTAGCCAAACATAAGTATATTTACGCTAGGCAGGTTTTTGTCGGAGCAAATACTTTGCCGATGAAAACTATTTAAGAACAATAGTGTTTACTGTGAAATCTTTATATACAAAAAAATTTAAATTTAAAATTTAGATTTGAAATTTAAAATTTTTTTATATATAAACAAATGCTCCATTTTTATGAATACAAACTATTGACCATTTTCAAAATAGTTGAAAATAATTGGTTCTAGAGACGAGTCAGCCTGGTAGACTACAATCATTGAGGTACAATGGCGGTCGGCGAGAGAATGGCGGTTGGCTCCTACACTAAACAAGATCGTCTCTTTATTCATTGCACTAAACTGACATAGGAATCAACTACAGTTGATGGGTAGTTTGTTGCCTAACTGTATGTAATAAGTAAAAGGCATAAAGGTATAATTTCACCTCTATTCAGTAATCTAATCATTCTATCGTATGAACTGATCGAATGATAGAATTGAAAGAAATTATTTTGCACCGTGGGAGCTTTTTTCAGTTACTGAATTCATATCACATGTCACTGGTGTACCTTTAGTATAACTGATGATTGTATGGGGATTACAGACTTAACAATTGCCAAGAGGTAATCTTTAATATTGATAAAATGAACACTGAAAAGCTAAACTGAAGCTGA